>JABXWE010034214.1:0-14329 GCA_014611495.1 Limonius californicus
CTTCTATTTTTTGTCTTAGCCTTTTTCTATATAGTTCTCTAGTACTCTCATTTCTCAAACTTTCAATGTTCATTTTCTCTGTACTGTTTTGAATGTTTGACTTTCTGTTTTCGAAGTTTATTAGTCTTAGTTTACATAGAACTAGGCTATGGTCACTGCCCACATTGGCAGAATTTAATGTCCTTACGTCTAAGATATGTTTTGGGTGTATAGATTGGCTTGTAATAATATAGTCCAAAGTTGATGTTTGTCCTCGAGTATTTTGCCATGTTATTTTATATCTTTCATGGTGATAGAAGAAAGTGTTGTTAATTCGCATGTTATTCTGACAACAAAAGTCGACCAGCAAATCACCGTTATCGTTTTCCATTTCTTCATTGAAACGTTGCTTTACTCCTTCTATTATATGGTTGCCTATTCGAGCGTTCAGGTCGCCCATTATTATTAAGTAATCGCCTTGAGGTATTGCGTCTATTTCATTTTGTAGCGTTTCATAGAAGTTCTCCCTTATCTCTCTGGGTTTGGATATATCGGGGGCATATAAACACTAATGATGTTTATTTTTTTGTCGATGTTTAATGTCACTTTTATTATTCTTTCGTTTGTGTATATTATATCTTCTATATAAGTTTAAAATCTTTTGTGGATTAGTATTCCTACTCCTTCTTTAGCTCGTTCTTCCTTATTTCTTCCACTATATGCCAATATATAGTCTCCGTATTCACGGGTTCCTTTTCCTTTTCTTTTTGTTTCCGCCAGTGCACAGATGTCGATACGTTTGTCCGATATTTCTTGTATTACCTCCTGGTCTCTGTTGTTCCAGGACATGATGTTCCATGTGGCTATTCTCAATGTCTTCATTTTCTTAAATCGTTTATTCCTAGTCCGTTGCATGGTTGTTTTCCGTTAGTCCGTCCATTTCCGAGGCTGTCATTAGTACTTTGAGCGTTAAATCTGTTTTACCGTGGGTAGGGTGCTAGCCTGACCCACGAAAATCGTTGTTGATGATTCAATTCAATAATAGCAGTTTTGTGCAAAAATTCTTCCTGCGAGATTTACAACCATTGAGACTTGAAGTTCTGAAATGTAAAAAGAAATTTGTTTAATTTGTTTACTTGAAAATATATTTATTTTCCATGAACAGTGGCAGTTATTCTTGTAAAAAGCGAAGACAAAATACCGCCTGTTAAACGCTTTTCCGTAACAAAAGATTTAACAAGTTGATCCGTAAAAACTCCACACCAAATGTTTGCTAAAAACCGATATTGTGTGGGTTTTCAATGCACCATAAGTGTACATTTCTGGTGTTATTGATACCATCTCCACTAAAGGTAGCCTCGTCAGTAAATAAAATGATATCAAACGAAAGCGTATGTTCAATAAGCCAACGACAGAACTACATCCACAAATTTAAATCCGTTGCTAACAAATCCTGAACTCGTTGGAAATGATATGGGTGCAAGCCAAAATCATGTAAGATTCTCAAAACCTTTATTCGTGTATCACCTGCATGACTATACATTATTCGCACACTAGTGTACGGACTGCATTCAAGAATATCCAATATCATTTCATCTTGACCAAAGTTATCTGGCTCATGTTCAGCGGCAGCTTTAAGAAACAATCTAGTTTCTCTTAGAAATTGATAAACTGCCGAATAAGCTCCCGTTCAAGACTATGCGATTAGTAAATCGTCTCTAATATTCTACAGTTGTCTGTCTTTCGTTTCCATTACAATAGCAATAAATGTAACGAATTCGTCATATTTTTCGTTTGAAAAATATTTCACTAACTTCTATAAGAAAATGTAAACAATATTAGGTTGGCAGTCGTCATTTTCGCAGATATGTTTATTAAGCAATTTCGATTCTAATACGACTGTATTAATACGCCCTTAAGCTATGGACCTCGAGTCATGCTACACCCTATATGAGGTTATATTTTATAAAGAGCATCCTGCGCATGTGCACTTTTACAATTAAAGTAAGTGTAAATATACATGTAAAAAAAGTAGTCTAGAAAAATATCAAAAACTACTTGGAAAGCCACTGGTATATACACTGTGTTTCGCTTGCAAAAAGACTTGTTCACCTCTGTAAATTCAAATTAAACTTAAGCTAAATGTGCTATTTTTAATAAATTCTAATTTGCCTGAAACAAAATTAAATTCCGTTTCCTTATAGTTTTAATTATAATAATTTTGAAAATTTAAAGTTGTAAGTTTTTTTTAACTATAAGATATTCTAAGCATTGCCGGCAATAGCGAAAGCGCTGTACACGTGGCCATCTGCCCATACACTATTTTGCCGCAAAGCTTTCTAGAAGAGCGACGCCTTGTGATTGGTTGCGGTGATCTTTGGCGGTTCGTTTAAGACAAAGGAGTTTTGCCGCCTTGCTTACCCTTTAACATTTGCAATGCAAAAATGATCACTTTTAGTTTAGATTTGGTGGCGAAGACACGCTGCTCTGTTCTTATAAGAAAAGTTTTTAGATACTTTAGTATTATGAATATTGGTTTGGATCTAAATGCGAATATGGGACCTGCACTTCTGAACAATCTCCTTAATTTACAAACAATTTCAAGTAACGAAATGATAATACCAAATGAGTGCGGTAAGTTAATTTTTCTTCTTTGGGAACACTGAAATTAGCGAAAATGTGATTCGATAACTTTAAATAATTATCAATTTAGCCGGTTCAGTAATTCGGCAGAAATACTTAGAAAAATCAATTGATTGTATTCATCGATGATATAAAATTGTTGGAAAAGCTATAGAAACGTAAATTAGACATGTTTTTTTCACATAACAGTGAGTTTTCATACGTTAAGCAATTGCAGTTTCTGAATTTCAGAATTAAAATTATTGAGGCTAAAAACTGAAAACGAAAATGGCGAACTGCCATACAATTTGAATTATAAATAAATGCAAATATTTCGTTTAATATTAATTTTAGAGCCACGGTTGTAATCTACTTTTTTAAACAAAATACATCGTACAATCCAAGTAGTAATTTAAAACAACCTGAATGCTATTACTTGAATTAATGTTCTAATTTTGATTGATATTGCAGTGTTTTTAATTTGTTTCTGCCTTAGCGTATGTGTTGATAAATATTTCTTCAATTTATACCGTAAATGTAAACTTTAATTTCGGTTTATTATGATTTTGTTGTTTTGCAGATGTTGCATCAGTTCCTGTACTCGTGGCAAAAGCTTGTCTTGGTAATATTCTGAATGACGGGATACACAAAAATAATGCTTCTAAGCTACCAAATACTGGCACAAATTTAACCGAAATACAGCTTACTACTAAACCAGAAATGTATGTTCCTGCACTATGCTTGGTGCCTGTAAACCTGTTAAATGCTGATCCCATTATTTTGTCCACACAAGATGGCAATGGTTTAAGCACTTCTTTGCCCATAGGTACTTATTTTATCAAAACCTTTTTCAACGATAATACTATAGGAACTGTTAAAATTACAGAATTATTGGATTTTTCCACTTTGTCTCCAAATGTTAATCAAAATGATACGGGAACAACAACAATTGATCGTACACCATCAGTTTTGGGATCTTCAACTTCATATGCCGATTCATCTCTAAATCAGCTTTATAATCACGGTAAAAGCTATCGAGGAATTAGCTGTTAGCTTACTAATTGTAATATAACATTATTTTCAGAAAGTGAGACTTCTCTGCAGAGACTGCTGTCTCTTTCTATAGATGCAGATATATCTTCTTCACAAATTCCATTATTTGAATCATCTTCACAGACTTTCTTAGGTAATTAATAATACTTTATAAAATTTCTAGATTCTCAAGTTCTACAATTATATTTAAATTTAATTCTTTGGAACTATTGTTTATTTACATATTTCCCTATTTGTACATAAATTATAAATTTGTAGCCAATGGTAATAAAAATTCAAGTTCGTCTGATGAAGATACCTTTAGCAGCCCTTCCTTTGATGATCTTACAACCTTTTCCATATATAGTGCTCCACCGGAGTGTGTTTGGTCCAACAATGATGCAGGTATGAATTATAGTAAACCATTTACATGTTTATATTAAAATGAAACAAATTGCGTATTAAGGAAAGCTTGTGGTATTCTAAACATAACATTATAACCGAAATATACAAATCGGTAATGAAAAGTCCAATCTAAGAATGTGCCGGTTTTTCCATATTGAAATTGTCCTCCAGTTTCATCTAATTTCAGCAATTTAAGATAATCATTCAATGTAAAATCTTTCAGGAGAAGTGATCTTTTGAAGCATCATTTTTAACTATTTTGTTTAATGTCACACATTTATTGTTCCCTCATTAAATGAAGCAATGTTTACCGAAGATGCCTTCAGTAAATGGTAGAACATTTTCAGATAAAATGAAGTGATTTTTAAATTATTCATATCTTTCAGTTTAATATTTTTTATAAAGTTCCAAGCAAAAATGTTCTTTTCTTTTTTGTATATATATGATTTGTTTTTCAAAATCATTATCTTAAGGGGATCTTAAACCAATCTGGCAGTTTCAAAGTAAATAAATGTTTTATGTCGACAAACTATACATTCGGAAATGTAAACAACAATGCGTATGATACGTACACGTATAATATACGTTGGTTTTGTTGGTAAATTGGTTGCAGATTCTTGCTATTGTTGCAATTTAAGATAATTAGATAATTCTTGAAACTGAGGTTATATACTTTATATTCTTAAAGGATAACTAGTAGTCTGTAAGGTGAAAAAATTTAACTAATTAAGTCAACGTATGTCCTAAAGATAACCTGATTATATAGTATTTTTGCACTACTTTTAGCAATTATTTATACAGTCTTTATCATTTTTTCTATAATATTTTCACAATTTTGGGTATGTTGTCCACTACATAGTTTAAAAACCTCAATTTGGTCGCTTATTGACATAGCTACGGTGACAATAGAAAATGCCGATTTTGAGTCATTTTAGTAGCTCCTTAAAGGAAGTAGGCAATTTATATACTACAAAGTGTTGTATAAAGCTTAAAATAAAAGAAAAAGCCATTAGAAAAGGAAAGTCGACTAAAAGAAGATATAAATGTTAAACTCCTATTTCATTCAAATATACTCTTACAATGTTGTATATTTACTTATACGCAACTAACACTGTTCTTTAAAATTACAAGAAGTAACAGTAACAGGTCTATATTTTTAAAGATACCAATCGGGCTCATCTAGCAATGAGACACATAAAGCTACAGTCTTTCGAAAGTTTTAAATACAAACTTGCCCTAAGTTACGTTGTTTACTCACAAATCGACTCTTATTTTTACTCTATTTTTTACTCAATTTATTACTTGGTTGTCACTACACGTATAATACTAAACTAAATAAATGTGAGAGTAGGCCTAAAATGTGCATCTACCACCTAATGGAAAGAACAGCCACATTTTTTTATTAAAAAAACGATTTTACTTGATTCCAGTTCAATACAGTCTTACTATTTTAGATTTAAAAAAAAAAGGTAAAAATATTCGTTTATTCTTTTAAATATTCGCTATATACAGCGTGGTGATAAAGTTTTGCACAAAATTCATAATTTTGTTATTTACTGTTTATTTGGGAAAATCGTGAAACACGTCATTTTTATTTTTTAAAAAGACCCTTCCTAAGGCAATTTTTTTCTATCGGCTTTTGCTTCTGGGCTATGACGTTATCATTAATTTTTTAAATGGCATCCTCAGTTTTCTCCATATCGTGATAGCTCTCCACTCCAGTTAAAAGATGATATTCTATAAAAGCTTTTTGGGAAAAAAAGCACTTAAAGTTCTAAATCTTTATTTTTAATGAAAATAGAATCACCATGAAAAAGTTAAAGCTAGAAAAAGAAATCCAGCAAAGTTAAGACCTAATCTATCACGGACCATATCGTCAAGAAGCTTCCGGACTTGCACACCAAAATGGAGAGGGTCTCCATCTTATTGAAACAAATGTTTGAGTAGGGCATATCGGGATCTTCATTGGTTGAAAAAAGAATTGCTAGAGATGGAACTACTTAACCAAAAATAAATTATAATAATAATATTTCTAAAAAAATGGTTATGTAAGTTACTAGTTTTTTTAATTTCACCATTTAACTGATGAGGAGGTCTATCAAAATACAAGGGAAAAATTAGGGTTGATATTTAAAAAAATTAATGTATCACAGCACAGAAACAAAAGCCGACAGAAAAGAACATTAGGTTAGGAAGTGTCTTTTTAAAAAATAAAATTGCAATATTTTAGGGATTTCTTAGGAAACATTAAAAGCAAAGTTATGCACTTTATACAGAACTTATCACCACGCTGTATATAGATAAATTTTACACGAACTTCTTTTAGTTTAATGTTCATACAGGATGCGACCAAAGAAACTACCGAATTATAAGATTGCGTAGTTCGCCAAACGTTCTTTTTCGATTTAATGATTAATAATATTATAAATAACTACAGTGTATAGTATTTTTAAGATCCCATCAGCAAGGTGTCTACCATGAAGGTTTCCCATCACTTTCTGAATCCTAAGATTCCCGAAATGTCAAAATCCATACATTTTTTTAAGTTGTCAATGTTTCTAGTTGTTTTTACCAAGATCCCGAGATAAGAGAACAACTAGAAACATTTAAGACAAACAATAATTAATCAAATTTGTACAATGTCAGGATAATTTTTCCAGAAAGTGATAAGAAACTTTCGAAATAGGCTGGAAGAATCTATAAGCAACGACGCGAAAGGCTTTTTGATATTGTCTTCTAAGAACAACACAGCAATAAATGTAAAAGACAATACGTATAATATATAGCAAAATAAATTGCTACCAAAGTCTTGGTGTTGGTCAAATTTATTTAAAAATTGGATAAATATTGATGATTAATTCACACTAAGTACATACATCGTAAACACAGGTTTATCTGACTTAGAATTTCAGCTATAACTTTGTTATTTATTAAGATAAAGCAGTAGTCCTCAGTCGGAACAAATATAGTCTATTGGTGTTTGTTTACTTCCTTTGTTGACTCACAATCTACTGTTTTTACTTACAACTGTTATTTGGGAAAATAAACCCATAATTTAAAGGAAAGCAAAACATAACTCTTAATTGTAGCTATTCAAAGTACAAAATTAATGACAATATTTAAAAATGCAAAGACTTATAAAAAACTGAATTAAAGACGTTTCATCGTTTACAAGATCCTCACGCATAGCGTGTTTATCTTGTAAATCCTATATATTAAAATGACAGTAAACAATGAAGTTCTTATTTCCTTTTGAATATTTTTCATGGAAATAAATTATTTGAAGAATATTTAATTTTAAGTTTATAATTAAAATTAAACATGCTATTACAGTTACAACTGATTCTTCATTACCTTCGACTGGCAACACATCCTCATCTGGAGGCACCTCCTCTGGAGAAGAATTATGTACAAGCTTTAACGAAACACCACCAAACGCACAAGCAGTGTTTTCTTCATCATTTCAATCTCAAACGCCTGAAAATTATTCAGTTGAGAACACTTTTCACGATAGCGCTGAACAGTATCTAAATGATTTGTTAACGCGTCTAATTCGAGCTACCAATATGGATGAATCTGCTTTGCATGCATCTAGTACCAATACCCAGACGTATAATACTGGAGCAGTACCTAATAATGTTAGTAGCAATTCAAATTATTCGCATCTAGCTGAAACTGAATTTGCTGCTGTAAAACCACTATGTTGCAAATTTTGTTATAAAAATAAAGAGCCTCCATATATTTACAAAAGTCACCAATTGAAGTCTGAGAATGGACTTGTTACATGCCCTATACTAAGGAATTACATTTGTCCTATATGTGGCACTAGTGGTAATTTTGCGCATACAATCAGGTATTGCCCTGTTAATCCTAGAAGCGCACAACTAAACAACAGAGCAAATACTTCATTATGCTGTCCATCGGATTGGAATAATGCTGCACTCACATCGATTTCTTCAAATACTACTGGAACGTTTGCTACTGTTCAGGAACACTTACACAACGAGGAAATGCAAATGCAAACTGCGTCAACTTCTCCACATGTTTGGTCTTCCAACGGATCAAATAGTCCTACAACGTCGTACTATAGATTCAATTGTGCATTTCCCAGTGCAAATATAATTAAACGAAAGAAAAAAACCTGCAAATTTTGCCTCCGAAATCAACAACCACGCTTTATTTACCACAGCCATGAGTTACGTGATGAAACTGGCAAAATCAGTTGCCCTTATTTACGAGAGTTTATTTGCGGGATTTGTGGAGCTACCGGAGATAATGCACATACACGAAAATATTGTCCTGCTAATACCTACGATGAATTTATTCAACATCTGAATGAGCAGTAAAATCAATTAATTATTGTTGATTTCATTATATATACGTTTGTAAGTACAATTGCGCTTCATTTAGTGTTATAGTTTTGATGTTTGATAATTTAGAAATAACGTTTTATTTTTTGCTTATCTGTTACATTGGAGTATTAGCGTGACTTTTATTTCATGTTATGTAATAAAATCAACTGCGACCGTTGACTTGTAATGTATTATGAAAAAATTCATTCTGAGTTTCACGTATGTTACGACTGGCCACGGTTTCCACCGAATGACACCAGTGATTGAAAATAATGAAAAGATTTGTTTACGTTTGTATGTGTTAATTATACATGTTTTATTTACACTGTTTAACATGTTCGTTAATATATTTAATTAATTTTGCAATAAAATGTTAACTATGTTCATGTTTTTGTGTCATACACGAAAATTCAACATTGAAATCAATGATCAATATTGTGATATGCCGTGATGGAACTGAAGCGGGATGTGGTAGGATGGAATCCAGGGCTGACTCTAGACGTAGGCATAAGAGACACCGGTCTAGGAGCGCAATGGCTTAGGGGCATCGACATCGTAAAAAAATTATCGCATTGAAGAGGGCCAGCGAGTCAAACTGTTGCTAGTACGAAAAGTGCCCTTCAAAAACCGCATTGCAAGGGGTTCCGATTTTAGCACTTTTTGTTTTTGGTTTGCCTATTTAATTTTTCGTAGGTACCAGACGCTATATTGCATGGAGCTTCGTTTTCATCAAAAGTTTTATTTTGGAACGTCTATTTTAGTTTTCGCACAAAACTGTATTTTATCACGGTACAGCTGTGAAACACCTTAATAAACTAGAAAAATTAAATAACTGATTCAATAATTAGCAGTTACCTGGATTAATAGGTTTTTAAAAACATATTATACATGTCTGTTAAACAGGGGGTGGAAACTAGATGGAATAATACATAAATCAGACTAGAAACAAGATGTAATAATAAGACTCATATTAAAACAGTTCTTCAATACATTCTATTCCTGTTACAGTAAATGATGCTAAGCAAAGTATTTATTTTGGGAAGGCCCTAGATCTTTTACGAACCAAACACTACTGTTTACATTACGAATTGTTTGTTATCTTGACAACTGAAGGTTTCCACCAAAGTATTTGAGTGGGGTATGGAGAAATAAAAGATATTTTACTAAGTTTAGCCTGTTTTATTGTCCTTTACCATGTATACTAGTTCTAAAACAAGTTAGAATCTACTAAATTGTACATAAGAATACATGGAATTCTTATTTTTGATAAGTTGAGTGGTCTAGGCACTTTTTTAGCAATAAGTGCATACTCATAAGAATATAAACTACTTTTACAATAACGCATTTTATGACACTTGTCTTGTCAAGGCCTTGATAGCCAAGTCATCCCGACTTACATGTCGGGAACGGATTCTTACACAATTAGATATCTCCACTGTTCTTATTTGAATGAAGAAATGTCAGCCCCGACAATTCTCCAATTCATTTGTGATCAGCAATAAACATCTTCCTTACAAAACCTATTCTTTGCTATCTGCATTTTCCTAACGCTGCTTGTCTCTATGGCTAGCGGGGAAAGAGTTCGTCGAAACTGATATTTATTAAAACTCATCTGAGAACAACCATGAGTCAGGAAAGAGCAGGTAGTTTAACAATATTATTGATTAAACGAGTTATTTTAAAAGAACTTGATATGAAGGAATTCTGCGACACTAAAAGCCAGAAAAATTGTTTTTTTCCGCGATATTCAATAATTATTCTTTAACGGTTTTTTTGATCGTTTTTGGAAATTGTTAGATTCATTTAGTATTATTATATACACCTTGTTAGGCAACGGTTTGTGCCTATTGTGAATATTACTTAAATGTAGGCTAAACAAATAAATATTTACTAAAATGTACGTAGCCTCTGTCGGCCCTGTAACAGCTGCGAAGAATTATAAAGCTTTGAAGGAAAGGCCGTGCAGACAAGTGTTTGTTGGAATCTGTGGAATAAACAAGAAGTGGCAGAGTCTTAAGAAGGGTCAGCAACGGCAGGCTACAAAAGGCAGTGTTGTAGGTAGCTAGGCATAAGTTTGCATCTATGTGATTGGGATGCGATTATCCTCTAAGCTGAAGAAAGGTGCAAATTTAGTGATACCCCTTATGTGTTTATATATAAAGAAGGGCTGCAATGGAAATATGGGCTAATATAGGCAGTGACGTCCCTGGTGAGGTTATGGTATATATCCCATGAAGGGTTATATGTGGTTACCCAAATGGTTACGTATTATGTACTTGATGTTACTCGTATATGTGGTCTACAAGCATTGGGTCCTATTATATACAAGATGGGTGTGTCTGTGTGAGTAGTTGTTGGTAACAGTAGCGTAGTGAATATAAGTAGCTGTATGAGTCGATAACGTGTGTGGCATGCTTAATCATTATTTCCCTAGCAATGAATAGGGGAGGTAGTCAGTTGGCAGAGTTTGCATCGAAAATGTGCCTGCGTCGAATTATTATTAATACTATGAATGCTATGCTGTTTTATAAGTATAATTTTAAACGTTTTATTAAGGATTTTTTTTGTTCAGTTTTCAAATAATTTGTTTTGTATATATACTTTTGTAAATAAAAATTTGTAAATTAATTTTATATAAGATGTTTTAGATATGTTCTATTACCACATGCCGCTCTCTTAATATTTAAAATAAAAAACAAATGATCGGGGACTGTAAACCAAGATGGTCTAAGGGCGCCACATACCTTCAAGCCGACCCTGATGGCATCCCATTATTTTTTTTAATATTTAAAATCATTCTGTTATTAATTTAAAGTATTTTGCATCCCGGGATATCTTAGCTTCAGCAACTTTATTTATATTTTTCATTTTTCTGCCACATTTCCTTTCTTCATTTCGACTATTGCTAATATAGGCGATTCAAATTAACTTTTCCCGCGCGCACACAATCAGCTGTTTTAGGTGAAACACAGTCTCACTCGCCAGCAGGTTGTAAATAAATCGTTGCGCGGTGTAGTGATTTAGTGAATTTGTGTATTTTTAGTTCTTGTTCGATTTTGGCCGTAATTATGAGTGACAATAATTTATTTATAATTATTATTTATATTATATTATTTATAATGCGAGTAAGTTCCAATTCGACAACACAGACAATTAGAACATTGTAAAAAAAATTCTGTACAATCAATAACGACTCTAACATTTTTAAACATACTGAAACATGTAGGTAGATTTGCTAAAATTTCATCACGACTAGGAAAATAAATTGTACGACTAAGTACTACGTACAGAACATTCAACATAGTATAAAATATGGGTTTACACGTTTGTGAAGATGAACCACCAAACAATAGGCTTAAAACAACATACGACGAGTTATTTTTCAACTTAATGAAAGTCTAAATGGTTCTATCCCGAATGGTTAAAAGATCCTGAGGTCAATTATTTCAGTTAGGCCAAATATGTTCACTACTGCAACATTTCTCGCTCCTGCTTTTGGAAAATAATGAAAAGCTAGGTTAAGGCACCTTTTGCTTTTAGAATCGCAATTAAACACGCAAAACGTTTTGTCATTGCTTTCCTTCTTTGGGGGAAACTCGATTCTTCAAGTATTGACGTTTTAGTTGCTTAAATATATTTTATAATACACGAATGCAGCTTACAATAATTTATTAAAACCAAATGATTATATTGGAATTGTCACTAGCGCTGTGTTTCAGGAGTTCATCACAATTCCGCCAGAGGGCGTATCGCTTAGCTTGAATCGCCTATGCCCTATAGTATCCAATTAATCTCTTTATATCTCAATAAACGTAAATGGCATTAATGCTAGTTTTCAGAACACCTTTCATCAACTCACAAAACAAAAAAATTTAAATGTCTTAAATAATTGTTATTAGGGGCGTTAAGTTTATTTTAATAATGTTTCACATCCACATGGTATGATTTTTGGCATCAAATGTTATAACATTTATAGAACTATTTAATATAAGAGCACAATTATTGAGGCAAGAATTGAAATAGCGTATAAATTTTAAAGTTCTTGATTAACAAAACGATTAAATATTAAAAAATATATAAGAATTGAAGAATCCCACTTTTGTGTGGAGCTAGCTCAGTTGATAGAGGACTCGATTTCTGAGTAAAGCGTCGATTCTGGCTTGGGTTCGAAATCTAAGCATTACTATGCATATTTATAAAAGTCTTGCCTGCAACCCAGTATACACCATTTCCCAATCCGGCTTGCAACCGTGGGATCTTAATGGTAAAAACCTTCTCTGGAATTCATGTCGTTCGGATTCGACGTTGAACTGTAGGTCTCCCGTGTTTCTACCTTAGCGCTGAGGCAGAGAAGAAGCCGATGCCCAGCAGTGGGACAAAAAGGCTGTCAATGAGATACTTTTAGAAGATCATTCATTTGTGGCACTCAATTTCTATTAAAATAGAAAATTAAGTAAAATACTATTCTTAAGTACAACAAATGGTTCTGACCTCAACTTCGTACATGCGAGTATATGTTCTGGCTATAAGACAAACAAATGGTTCAATTTGTTAAATTTATCAAAGTATTTTTTGAAATAACAATTAGGAACAGCCATTATCACACTTAAATATCGTCTATTCAATTAGTATCACAGCATAGCACTAATATGACATGTTAGGGAAGTCTTACGATAAATCAGAAGGTAAATAAAGTCTAAAAGTCATGAATAATTTTTGGTGGCGCTAAATTCCAATCCCGTATCGGACACCCTATATAACTATCCGATCTCGCAACGATTTATACTCTGCGATGTATCGTATCGACGTTGTGTCGTGAAAACCCCATCAAGAGGTTATACATATACATTTTAGTAATCTATTAACTCTATTACATGTATTACAACCCACACGGTTCCAGTATTTAACCAAATTTAAAGTAGGTATTTTATATTTATTATTATATTATATATTTTCAAACATGTTTGTGTACACCAAGGGCGTATCCAGGGGTAGGGGGCAAGGGTGCACCTCCTGCCTTCCAAATTGGAAAAAATGTTAAATAAACAAAAAATATAAACAACAAAAACACAATGCATATCAAATGCACGCAGCGGCGTGCAGATCTTCATTTGTTGTGTCAATAGCCTTAATTGCGAAGTATTCCTCTACACTGGAATCCGTAGCAAATATACTTCAATTGAAAGCACTTGACGAAGTTAAAGCTAACTAGCACATTTAAACTATTCTCGTCATGCTAAGAGAGCACCGGGAAGATGCGGAGAACGTCACAGCTGACGTTTTGAAAGAAGCCGGCGACTTTGCAAAGCATTTGAATGTTGATAGAATCGCCACTCGCCTTGCTGGCCGACAAATGCATAGAAGCAACCCTCCAGCCGGAAATCCACCCGAATTTTGGATTCCATCATATCATCTTTAGATGTCTGCAGACAAATGGCCTGTATTTTCATGGACACATTTCCATCCGAGTAACATGAGAGATGTTTCATTGGAGGAATGGAATGAAAGTACTTCATCTTGTGCAATTTTTTACAATTTGGAAGGCATCGAAGGAGAAAAGGAACTGTGGTTCAAAATGTGGAATGAGATAAAAGCAGCGCCAGATATAATCGAGGTTTTAAAAAAGAACTAATTGTTTTGTCCAACTATTAGAAAGGCGCTACTGATTTTGCTTTCACAGCCCTGCACAACAAGCACATATAGACCGTTCATTCAGCCCGCTACGCCGAATTAAAATATAACTTAGAAGCACTATTGGCGAAAATAGTTTAAATAGGTCAACCATGCTAAGCATTCATCGTCAATGTGTTTTCGCAAACAATGTACAATTAGTGGAAGCTGTAGTTAGAAAATTTGTAACTAATCCTCGGAAACTACTATTCAAACATCAATTTTATTAATAAATAGTGTTTTTATTTTGTAATTGTGTATTATTGCAT
>JABXWE010034215.1:0-10630 GCA_014611495.1 Limonius californicus
GCCGAAACCTTGCTTACTTATCTAAGCAAGACAGAACCATTTCGGCCTCCCAATTCTAATTTGTTTCTTACGTTTAAAAACCCTATCGAACAGCGCGTTCACAGACTCTCAGTCGCTGGATACACGTCATGCAGCCACATCAGCTGTTTTTAGACAAGCTTGGCTTGCATACGGAAAACGGCACGCTGGAGGAATAACTCGAAGACTTTTGCAAATTTCTACAACCGTCCAGTGTTGCACAGCGAATCTCTTGGAAAAGCAATTTGCAAGGTAACCCCATCCCCAATATAAAATGGGGTTTTCTTCGCTTTTTACAATCTCTAGTATTTTTTATGAATGTCCATGTTATTAATTACTTAACTTGTTCAAGTTGAATTATTCCGTATTCCTGTACGTTTTGTAAACGTCAGTTATACAAATTGTATTATATCAACTAGTGACTTTAAACATCTACATAGTGATCTCGAGGGTGAGTCGCTAATATAATTACAAAATCAAACGAACTTACCTTAAGTGATGTTCGATTGTAATTATATGAGCCGACTCACCCGAGATGATCACTCCCACCCTACCCGTTATTATTCCATAATAGCCCGTTCGCCTTTTTTTTCCTGGCTTTAAATAGAATGACGCATAGCACACTGGTGGTAAGGAGGGTTGGGTACACTTTGCACTTTGCATGCTTTAAACTTGTGGTTCGTAGTACACATCGAATAGTACTACATAGTGATCATCTCGGGTGAGTCGGCTCATATAATTACAATCGAACATCACTTAAGGTAAGTTCGTTTGATTTTGTAAATATACAAATATTTAACATACATATGAAAGCTGCAAAAATAATTAGAAACAGTATCTTAATTTGTTTCTTATTTGGCATCAATATCTAGATACAGTGTACGATAAACGTTTCATATTTGCGGCTATACCAATATTCTTAGGATTATCTCTCTCTGTATGCAGATAATGACTTCACCGTTCGTTTAAAAACGCATACTAGCTCTTCTATTATTTACCGCAGAATTTTTTTAGGAATATCAGTTTAGGGCCATGGTTTCTACTGGCCCCCGGATACTATTAAATGTTACGAAATAATTCTTGTTACAATAATAAGGGAGACTTAAAAAATCTATGTTATAATGTGGCTATTTTGGAGTCCACTAAAACAATAAAGATTTTGAAATAGCATTAAATCAACGTTAAATATTAAATAATTTATAAAAATAAGAAATGGCATGGATAACGCCGATTCTCCAATAGCCATAGGTATTATTTAATTGTATTTTCAACTTCTAGCAATAAACATAGGATGTCGGTATTTTTATTTCTGTTATCGATGCCTTTAAATGTAAATCGAATTGTACCAAAGGGAAACGTTTGTAAAGATATTTTGGTAAAATCCAGTTTAAGATGACGCACATGGTAGTTACCCTAAAAAATAACATGATTATATCTTTGACAGTTAAACTTTAGCAATTATTTACCGGTGGTATGGGACAAACTCTGGGTGGATGTTGACTAGCTCTTTCAATATCGTACCAAAATTCTCCAAGGTAAGTATTTGCTGCCTTGCACGTGTTTTTCTCCCTTATAGTAAAAAGTTCCGTAAAAGTTTTTTTAACGATTTCGGTTTCTATTAGGCAAGTCACCTAGAAATGTAAACCTGCACAATGTTCCTATTAAAATGTTATTTTAATGCTTACACCTAAATTGTCATCCCATGGAATTGGCGATATTAGGTGAAAAGTTGCATATTGTTTGCCATTCTCCTTTGTAATATTTCCGTGCAATTTCATTAAACCGCGATTGTTGTTACATACCTCAAAGCGCTTTACGTCGAAATTCGTTCTCGAAAACTGATCTGCTAAACCCTAAATTAAAGTCGTGTTGTAGTAAATGTAGAAAAAAAATATAAAAAGGGTAATACTTACAGGACAATAAATAGAAAACCATATGAAATAATTTACTATAAGCACGGTCCTCATTTTTTCTATATTGGCGCAGACAAACTTTCATTCCTTTAAATTAACGGGCAAAAGTTGCATAATTTATTTAGGAATCTGGCAGTTGGTGGAATTTAAAGTGAGTAACTGATTTAGTTGCAGTTATAGTGACTATCGAAAGCTGTTCATAGCATCTAAAAAATACTTACGTTATATGAAGCACAGCACTTCTTTGTAAACATATATAAACTAAACCTGATCCAATTTTGTAAATATAGTTTCACGTGGCTGGTAAATGGCCGTTCCAAATGAGCCGTATCAAGATCATGATTTTGATTTTAACGGAAATACAATGATGTTTTTCTGTGTACAAGGTTCTAATAATTATGTTAATAGAATTATGCGGCTTTATTCATGGTCACTCTGCGTCAACATTATGAATGCCTCCATAAACCATGAGTTTTTGAGTTCCAGAGTAGTTTCAGGACTTAGTTGCTATAAACTAAATTAAGACAAATACTACGTTATGGAGCTGTAGTATATTTTTAGCAAGTGCAAGCATGTAAAAATTACAAATAAAAAATTAATGACGCTTTCATGCCAGGTTTATTCCAACGATATTAATTACCAAGAAATGAACAGTATCAGCATATACCTACCTCTTGGAGTGTAGCAGCCCCTTCAGGACCAGTGTTGGGTAGTATCTAGATCCAGTGGATCTAGATGCCGGATCTCTAGATCCACTATGTGGATCTTTTGCAGAAGAAAGTAAGTTGAAGTGCTTAAATTGTTTTTGTTGTAATAGTATTCGGTATATTCAAGTTCATTATTTTAATTTTGATTTCAAATTAATGTTTATATTTTTCTTCGTGTTTTTTACATCCTGAAATCATTACTCTTCGAAACAGTGTTTACTTAAAAAAAAAGAAAGAAATTTGTTGCTGCCCAGCCACGTGAATAGGTGGGTGTTTGATCTCAACAACGCCGAGTTTAAAAAGAAATGACTTCACAATCAGTGCGGAATAATGCGTTCTTTATCGTTCTGATTCTTGTAAACGAACTTTTTGGGTCTGATGATGATTTTTTAGTCCATTGCGGCTTCGGCCTTTCGTTTCAGGATTCTACTGAAACATTCATGACTTATCACCAGTGACAAGGCAGTTAAGAAAATTTGTATTGTTGGGGCATACCTGAACGAAGTCTAAGCACGATGCAACTGTTTGCATAACTTTTTCTCTTTCCCATATTCATGTAAAATTTGTCAAATCGTTTCCTTAGTGAGGCTCAACTCATTTACCTTCATTTAGAGGGTAATTCAGCGATCTTTTGTCTCAATTTCACGAACTCTTGCAACTGAATCTTCATTTCGACAGTGTGAAGACCGCCTGGTTTTAACATAATCTTGAATATCCTCACGTCCATCTTTAAAACGTTTAAACTTGAAACACACTAGTTCGACTTAGGGTATCTATTATCACCGTACCTAGTTTTCAACATTTTATAAGTTTCTATTAAGTTTTTCTACAGTTTATAGCAAAATTTAATATTCACTTGTTGCTCCACGAGAACTGACAGAAACACGATGTACGCGCTAGCTTCTTGCATAAAAAATAATAGCTGTTCGATCTTCGCTTGATCACCATCCCTTGATAAAAATTAATTATACTGTTTTACATTTAGTTTATTACCGCGTTATTCCAGTGCTGCAGTTTCAATCCGTGATTTTAAATGTAGACCTCCTCTAATTAGGATTATTTACTGATGGCTATGCGCTAACTAAATATTATGTAGGTTTTATTTCTCTTTTTTACTGCAGGTGTGTCGATTGTCTTGTAGTGAGATTAAAACGTTGCGTTTTACTTCTTTTAGACCCCCACGTGGAAAACTTTGAGAACTATTTTTAGGCTCGTCTGTCTTGTGCAACGTCATATATTGGTTGTTAGGTATTTAGTGATATAAGAGCTCAAACAATATTCTAATCAATTGCAAAACTAAAATTTTTGTAGATATTAACAACATGAGTAGGCAAATGTAAAAAAGTCAATTAGCAAATTGAATATTATTATGATTACAGATAATGACGATTGGTTTTCTTCAGATGTAGCAGTAAATTCCTCTTGTGTCTAACATACTTTCCTATCGCTTGATCTTGTTTGTTAAAAATAATAAACTGAATTAATTTTGTGGTCATTTCAAATATTTATAACTGTGAAACACGCCATAACTTTATTTTGCTTATTCTAGTGTAGAATTAAACCTTATTCCAAAAAAGTCCTTAATACACGGGCAAAAATTATACGACAATCTGACTGGATGTTAGAAACACATGAAGCTTTAAATTGTAAACAAAATAAACTATATATGGATTGCTCATTGAGAAAGTATTTTATAGTATTAATGAATTTGTGTTCCTTGAAAAATCCAACAAAGTTCAATGTTGTTGATTATTTTTTCTCTTTTTCTTTGAGGATGTGGTTCTTCTATTTACCCTATTCTATACCGTTTGTATGGTATACTGAAATACAATATTATTGTTATTGAACAATAACTTATAATAGTTGAACCCGTGGGCTACGCTCCATGCCTTGTCGGGCAACTTCTTTGTATCATAGTAAGCTACGTTCACTGGGATAGCTATATTTTTAGCGCGTTGGAGTAGCGTTTGCTAAATACTCTGCAAAATTAACTTTACTGAATTTTTAGCAAAACAATCTTGGCGGTAGTAATTCGTAGCCCAGTTCGTTTTTAGGTTCTCGAATGTAGACTACGAATAATCGTGGTTCCGTCGTTACCTTGTTCATGTTATTTGGATATATGTATGTCAAAAGTTAATTAAACATACGGTGTAAATACAATATACAATTTTTTTGTGTTAAAGAACGCTCTGCACTGACATTAAAACCAGCCCCGGAAACGACCATTGCCCGCACGCCGCCGCAAGAGCTACATTCATAATAATATTCTGCAATTAAAAATATCAAACACTTCAATTTCGCAGACCATTTCGTAATCTACCATGTAAGGTGATACATCCCTTCGATTTCATAATTCCAAGAAACAGGCCAAAATCGTTCGTTGTTGACTTTGCTAACATTTATAATGGCTTCAATAATTTTTAAGGTATTTTATCAGTGTTTTGGAAGGGTGCAATTAGTGGACTGTATTTGAATGTTTTGTTACTAAAATGACTTTAACACTTATGTAGAATGCCAAATATGCACCTTTATTATTGCAGGTACAGTCACCCGTATTCCATACAAACCTTATACACACTTAATTCTGTGGTACTCAAACAAAAAACTATTTTATCGCTAACAATCAGTATTTCAATAAAATTAGAAAGGCGGTTTTATCTCCAGCTGAATTGGTGCGTTTACTGAGGCGCAGTACTAACCTGATCGACTTTTCTTACATCCTAGTTTATATATGTTATTACAGGATACGAATGAAACATACTTGCTTTGAATCACGATGTTTATTTGGTTTTATTATTGCAAGTTGGCAAGTTTCACGGCTCTAGATTTTTATAATATATTTAATAGTTCTGACCAAACTTCGCCGTAAAGAAAAAGTTATTTGATTGTAAGTAATATGAACTCGTAATACAACAGGTAAATTATTTGTGTCCGCGTTATTATTACATTTACTAGACATCGTGGTCAATTTTTAATTTTTTTTGCTGTTGAATTCTATCAGTTTGTTGTTGTTAGTAAACTTTACAGAAAATTGTATGTTCCATGCATTGTGTAGTTCAACAGGGAATCCAGACGCGCTTCGTGTTCGGTGCGACTTCAGTCAGTCAGACGTATTTATTTTGTATTTTGCTCATTGAATTAGAATAGGATACGCACACGTTATGTTCAATACGGGTTGTGGAGATGATGGATTTTGTGCTGTAATGCAGGCGTGTAGACCGCAGTTCGAATTAACCAAAAAGCTGAGACACTTACAAAGGATATCGAATCCACTTGTAGATTATAAAGATATCTAAGTATAACCAAATTACCATATAATTAAGATCTATTAAGTACAATTTTATTAATGACCATCCTGACAATCGTTACGACGTGCTAAAATCGTACTATAACTAGATTTATATATCAAAATTATACCGTTTTTTCTAATAATTTTACAGTATTTGAAATCTCTACCTATATTTAAAGTAACAACTGACTGCAGAGAAACAGATTTTAATAGATGTCATGGCGATATTAGTGAATAACAAATATTTGTACTAAAAGTTCGTTAAATCGCCAGTAAAGCAAATTCTATACCAATTCCAAAAAGTGCTAGAAGATTGTCTTTTCCGCGGAATTATAGAACAATATCCATATATTAGCCGCGCCAACTTATATTCGACCTTAATAAAGGAAAAATTGCGATTGTAGCTACTTGTGTTGATGCAATCGGTATATTTTTCATAACATGAGTACAATAACATAAAATCCATTAGATCAAAAATAAATCGAAATGAAACAAGAATGCATTATTAGCTAACATTATGCGACTTCTCACTCTGGTTTGATATCTTTCCTGCTCTCAAATATTGACATAAACTTTCTAGACTGAGTGCTGATGAAAGCTTCCCTCAATTTAGCTCCATAAACTGCCGATGTTGTTCCTGTTACTGCCTTTACATATCGTTCTACAGATTGAGCGTGGAAGGGGAAATGTGGAAACTCATAGAAATACTGCCATCCTTTGATAATTGTCACAAATTGTCATCAAACATGTCTCTGTGAGAATAGGAAGTTCTGATATGTTTGTGTGCGAGTCTATGAGCTCCGTATAGGATTCAACTTGATAGTTTAATTTTGGAACCGCAAATAGTATAGAGTATTTTTCGCATTCTGCTTTTCAGTATTTGACGTACATCAAGTTCTTTAATATGATGTTCCTTGTCAATTACCGTCGAAAATATCTTAACCTCCGGATGAACAAAACAGGGGTTTCTCTGCATTATACAGTCTATAATAGATTTTCTTTCGGGTGTAAGCTTTCTAGCTTCATTGTTACATAAATCATCTTATTTAATGATAAATTACGTGGGGGTTTATGCTTTCATAATAAATGTTGCCATTAATGCCAGATTTTCGGTTGGTCCTTCTAAAGTTACGTAAAGAGCAAACACTGTTAGCAAGAGCTAACCATCTTGCAAGGAAAATTTTTCCAGGATTTCCCTTTGCGATGGCTTCCAAGTATTTGAAGTAGCGTCATAGTTAACAACGTCGTCTTAAAAGGCTATTCTGTATTCATCTTATAATAGCATTTAAAAACAGTTTCAGCATGCAGAATATGAAAATTTCCTAAGTATTTCAGTATTCTCCAGGTAAAATGGTTACTGTTAACAATAATAATTTTTTCGTGTGTAATGTAATAACAGTGACTGTTCACAATATCAAATTCTAATATATAGGCAGTTATACAAGGTGTTTTTTTAAGCAGGTCAAATTTCTACAGTGAAGTGGGTGGACGATTATGTCCATTTGAACTTTGTTGACCTACTGGGTGCCCCCCCAATATCTAATCTCTAATATTAATCTCCTTTTTGGCACGTGCCGTTCGATATGTCGTGCTGTTATTTATACACGGTGGTCCATGTAACGTGGAGCTCGTTTAATTTAGTACAGCAACTCAGCGTACATAATATGTAACGCAGTTACATTCAATTTGCTATATTTTCCTGACAAGTGATTAATGTAGGTTTATTTTAACTGGTTAATCTAAAAACGACTATTTTGACAAGTGTACAAAAATAATAAAAATGCAATTGCATGTAAACTTAGCATTGAGTAAAATTTATATTTACTAAAAGGCAATTTCTACAAAGTACGGACAAGTTACTTCTGGATATTCGCAGCGGGTGCATGGGACGTTATGTTATGTACTGCTAATGCCATTAACAATGAACGTTCCCTAAACGTGGAAATTCTTTGCCGCTTTCGTACAAGACACGTGCCTGCTACGTGCCCACTACATCTCAAAGTTTTGCCAACAGTTGTAACAATGTGTAAGAGACATATATTGTGAACTATACATGGTCCACTTTATATGTGGCCCTACTTATTCGACGTAAAAAACTCTAGAAAAAGCTGTGAGGAATTAGAGTCATTGGTTCCATCAGAAGGTTGTCCAGTCTAATGATAAAAACAAGAATTGAGAAAGAATAGGACGATATTGAAGAACAGAACAGTTTAACAGACCGATTATTCATAAACAATATTTTTTGTTAGAGGCGGGTAATATAAAAACATTATGTTCAGAATCTGGACATACAACTAGTTTTCTTTGATCTTAAAAGAACATGTGATAGCGTGCCGAGAAACAAACTGTTCCAATATTAGATGATAGTAAATTTTCAGTCAAATAAATAGAACAATCACGGACAGTTTTCAAACTTCGAAAGGCTTGCTATAAGGGTATTGTATGTCTTCGATCCTATTTAAAACATTTATATATAAGGATACAAAACATCGACTCTTTCTTACATCAGCTGATATTTGAGTACGACCAGGTCATTATAGTCGCCGATAGAGAAGATGCAGGTTATATGACCCAAAGAAAAGTATGCATCCTGGGGGTTAGAGATGAACGCGGAAAAGGCAATAGATCTGGCTGTAAGAACGGATACTGCAAGTTTAGCAAAGAATGGTGTCCAAGTAAAAAGCTGTGGTGGGTACAAATATCTTGGATCTGTTTTCAGTAAAAGCACAAACTGCGACAAAGACATAGAGAACAGAAAAAAGTAAGGACGTAAAGCACAACTGAATAGTATATGGTGTAGCAAGGGAATTAGGCACTGCATAAAGCGGAATTACACGGTACAACTCCGAAGCATGGGACGTTTTGTAAACACATAATCTCAAATTACAAGCTTTAGGAGTCGATGCGCTTCCAAGAAGTTGTATTCGGGCTCCAGCATATTCCCTATAGCATAAAAAAACAAATTAACATAAATGACGGCATAATAAATGGAATAGAAACGAAAAGCTGGTGTTGTGCGAATATCTAAGCTGCATGGAAAAAAATAGATTGCTGAAGAAAATTTTGGAATGTATCCTATCCACATTTTCGTAAAATAACCTAAATATTCAAAGCACGTGTGGCATTACTACAGATTATGAAATATCTATAATATCGTGACAGCTAAAATAAACTGAATTGCATCCAGCTTCTACATAAACCAGGTATCACTTGGACTATACATATTAGCATTCTAATGTCTAGAAACCACAAAGTCTGATCAGAGACGTACAATTCTTATTCCGGATACAATAGCGAATACGTTTGCTTCCATCGTTTTCTATAATACAAGACTTAGCTGGGTGTAATCTTCATAATATAAACAAATATAAACAAGTCGAAAATAGGTGTCTAATTGTAATACTTACGGCAAACATGTTTGTAATGCAGTTTAAAATTGTAATATTATTGTAACGAGGTATCAGGGGCTGGTGATGCCGCAATATCTTCCTTGCTTTATAAAAAAAAAAATGGAAATAACCTGTACTGACGACATATCACGACCACGTTCGAACGTGTAGGATAACAATAGATGTTAATTTAGAGCAGGAATAATACAATATAACATAAATGCTAGTAACAATACACTTAATATAAATTTTCGAAAATTCATAGTCCTTAGCTATAAACTTCACCAAAACTAAGAAAAAATACCTGTGTGCAGGTCTTTTAGGTCTTTATTATGTCACACTATTTTGTCAATAACTAAAAAGGCAAAAAAATTAGAACGGGCCAAAAGTGGCAGGATGACGGCGGTCTACAAAAATGGTCTTATTACAAGGTTAAATTATGTTATAAACAATTTCGGTGGGGACGGGAATCTGTTCAAGATGGTTTAAGATTAGGCAGACTTTCAGATGCGACTAATGAATAAATGTGCCAGAAAGTTGACGCTATGGTGCTGGACGACCAACGTTTGAAAGTTGCACCGATGCGTATCTTCAGAATTAGGAATCTCTGAGAGAAGCGTCATTACCATTTTATACGATAAATTAGGCTTGAGAAAGGTGTCACTGCGGAAGATTTCAAGGCTCCTGACTCCGGAATGAAAATTCCAACGTCGATAAATTTGAGACCAATATTTGTCCACTTTAGAGAAGGATTTAGAGTTTCTATCACGGACGGTGATTGGTTACGAAACTTGGGTTCATTGCTGGGATCCTGAGACGAAACAAGAATCTCTGCAATGGGTCCATAAGGGTTCTCCACCTCCCAAGAAATGTCGTGCTCAATCTTCTGCTGGGAAGTTAATGGTCTCAATTTTCTGATCGAATATATGCCAAGAGGGACTATACTTACTGGAGAAAATTTATGTCAATACTCTAAACAATCGAACGCTAACGTTTGCGTCAGAAAAGCATTTTGATTTTGCATGATAGTGCGCGGGTCCACAAGGGTCGAAAGGTCGTACCTGTTTTAGAGGAATGTGAGTGTCAGGAGATTGATTATCCACCTTACAGCCCAGATATTGTAATTAATGCAAGAATGCACCCCCTTTTAACTGCTCGACATACCACCTCCTGAGATGTCCTGCAAGAACTGTGGCTCAACGAAGACACGAGGTGGAATGTTCAAGAAGCGGTGGAATGATATACTGTGTTCGGAAGAGTCCGGATATTGTCTCAGCAATAGTAGCCGGCGTCAAAGAGTATATCGTAGTGCCG
>JABXWE010034216.1:0-20037 GCA_014611495.1 Limonius californicus
AGCCCGTTCGTTTACTAACATGATTGTACTTCGCCGAAGTGGACAACCGAGAGTAAGTGCATCTCCTTTGCTCCGAATGCTGTCTTGCTTCCTGTCTTGCACATCTCAAGTGAAACTTCTCATTTGACAATCTGTAGCTTGTCTGCCTTTACAAGCATTTGCTCTAGAAGTTTGAGCAATATTTGTTCGTAGGCCGAGCCTGCCTAAACAGGGCCGTGTGTTTAGATTATTTAAACCTTGGGGCGGACAAGGATTTGATCTTGATGTATTTTGTTTGCCAGGACAATAATACTTAATCGGCTTATGCCTGTTAACTGTTTGTGAACCCATACAAAGTAACGTTTCGCAAGACATTGCAGCTTGCATTTTCAGAGGAATAGAACACTGAATTCAATTCACTCTGCAATATTGCTCAAACTTCTAGAGCAAATGCTTGCAAAGGGATACAGGCTATAGGTCGGTCTAAGCCGAAAGTAGATTGTTATAGTGACAGCTATGTAATTCTTTATTTACTCTGATTAAAATGAAAGATTATGCATTAATCCTAAATATTCGTACATGCTGCGGTTGTAAGACGAATTGAAACATAAAAATCTGATAATTCATGTAACTTTTACCAATTCTTCCACTTTGTCAAATTAAAGACGAACACCGCAATTAATCAGACCTATGGCTATCGAAGATCGGAGTCGCTAGTTATATTACTATTGACAATATCACCGTTGTCAACAGTAATATAACTAATGAGCCTGATTTTTTAAAAACCTATGGTGCTAAGGAATTCTGTATTTAGACTGAATCCTATGAAGGATTATGTGTTAATCCTAAATATACGTACAGAATACAAGTTGAAGTAAAACATAAAAATCGAATAATTCATGTAACTTTTATAAATTATTCCACTAGTCTTCACTTTGTTAAATTAAAGACAAAATATTTTGTTTTTAAATTGGAGGAGTTATGATCCTCGTATAAGTTCGTTGAAGTCTTTTCCATCTAGTAGAAGTTGGCTTTTGTATTGTTCGGCAAACGTAGATGAGTTCTGTGCAAAGGTTTTAGAAGTTTAATGGGTAATGATACACATCCTGGCATCTAGATATTACATTGGATTTTCTGTTTCTATATCTAGAAGATAGATATTCAACATAAATAAAGCATTCCCTAACACTTTAATTAATATTTATCAAAAATCGGAGTCACTAGTTATATTACTATTGATTATTACACGGTTGTCAACAGTAATATAACTAAAGAGCCTGATTTTTTGATTAACCTGTGGTGCTAGGGAATACTTATTTAGATTGGATAGAATGAAGAATTGTATATTAATCCTAAGGTATACATGATACCACTGTAAGATGGATTAAAAGAAAAATTGAATAATTAATTTAACTTTTATCAATTCTTCCTTCCACAAGTCTTCACTTTGTCAAATTAAAGGCGAAATATTTGTTTCTAAATTGGAGCAGGTAAGATTCTGGTATACGTTCGTTGAAATCTTTTCCATCTAGTAGAAGTTGGGATTTGTATTGCTCGAGAAACTTATATGAATTGTAGACAGGCTCTGTAGAAGTTTCATAAATAATGATATACCCCTGATATCTAGATATTATATTGTATTATCTGTTTCCACATCTATAAAACCGTATTAAACCTAAATAAAGCATTCCCGAATACTGTAGTTAATCAGAAAAATGGTTATCGAAAATCTAAGTCACTAGTTATATTATAGCATTGACAATAACATCATTGTGCCAACAGTAATATATCCAAGGAACCTGAGTTTTGGATAAATCTGGGGTGCTAGGAATTTGGACTGAATCGAATTAAGGAATACATAATAGTCGTAAATATGTGTACAGGGTATCTCTATAAGACGGATTAAAACATAAAAATTGGATAATTTAAGTGGCTTTCGCCAATTCGTTGAACAAGTCTTAGGTTTGTCAAATTAAATACATATTTTGTTTCGAAATTGGAGCGGTTAAGATCCCCGCCGATGTTCATTGAAGTCTTTTCCATGTAGTATAAGTTGGCGTTTGTATTACATACTCGACGAACGTAAACGGCTTCTGTGCGAGCTCTGTATAAGTTTAATAAAGAATGATATACATTCTGACATCTAGATATTACATTGATTTTTCTGTTTCCATGTGCATAAAATAGTAATTAATCCTAAATAAAATATTCCCAAACACGAATTAAAGTTAGAAAAATCGAAATCACTAGTTATATTACTATTGACAATAATACCGTTCTCAACAGTAATACAACCAATGAACCTGATTTTTTAAAAACCTAAGGTGCTGCGGTATTCTTTATTTAGACTGAATCGTATGAAGGATTATGAACTAGTCCTGTATATTCGTCCAAGATAACTCTATAGGATGGATTAAGCCATAAAAATCGAATAATTCATGTAACTTTTACAAATTCGTTGAACCTTGACTTCCATAAGTTTCCGCTTCCATCTTTCCCTATCTGTCGCCTCCTCTCTACACTTCGTAATAGCTAATATTTGTCTCTATTAGCGCCATCTCAGGGACAAAATATGGGATATTTCAGACAATATTTCCCAAATAATATCTGAATCAACTTGAATGTTACGGTATGGTATAATCTAACAGCTGTTAACCTAATAGTAGGTTTGTAACAATTCAAAATCGAGGGTCATGTCGTGACTGTTGAACAATCTAAGCAGGGAAAACCGTATGGTTAACAAACATATGTGCTTGTACGCCCTGTCATCAAAGCAAAAAAGCAGCGGTTGGCAAAAAATGTGTGTTAAACAGAATTCTAGGCGATTACTTTATTTGTTAGAAATCAACAGAAAAAACTTCTGAAGTCGTGAAAATATGTCATTTTCTTAGTAAGTAGGCGGTATTTGCAGGAAGTTCATTAATTAATAATGTCGCCGTTGGCTGTCCAAAGAAAAATACTTTGTCACGCCGGAAAAAGATACTCTAGAAAATATTTCTGGCTTCACTTAATCCAGAAATCTGTTGGTTGCCGGAAGACTGTCGTCCATTACGTGTTATAATTTTATTAGGAACATAAATGATTTCGCAGACTGGTGAAATTTACTGAAAATAATAATTTAATTTTTTCTAAACGGATTGCGAAAACTTTGTTTCGGCTAGTTGTTTGTAGCTGGATCTCACTTGACCAGAGATTTTTGTTAAAGGAGCTCGCGTCATCTGGGCCTTTTCATAGTTCATATAATTAATATCTATATAGGGATTCCCAGCGGTATTGAACTATAAGTAAACCATATGGGGGTATATTTTTCCATTTCTAATGTTCCTAGTACATGTTTGTAAAAAAAATCTGATTTTATGAACCTTAGAAGGTGGGCATAAATGGTCTTATAGATATATACTGGGTTTCCCAAAAACAATGGGTAAACTTTTATAAAATATTTTTTTTTTATTTTTCTTACCTCCAAATAAATATGTTTTGTTGGAGCAGAGCTATGGGTCTTTAGAACGTTGACACAAATACGCTTTTATCTATATATACAAGGTTTCTCAATGAAGATGAGTAAACTTTTATAAAATTAATTCTTTTTTTTTTAATTTTTGATGATCGCCAAATAAGTACGTTTTTGGGAAGACATTTTCAAAATAATATTTTCCGAGTATAAATGCACGCTTGCACACACACAGAGTGGCGCGCGCGCGCACGTACACACACACACACTCCAATGGGACATTAGAACGTTCATACAAGTACACTCGTATAAATATATACAGGGATTCCCAGTGGCAAAATGCATGGGCGGCAATTATATTTTTCCAAATTTTATCTCTCCGAGGAAGTAGGGCAGTGCGGGATGGTATAAATCCATAGTTGTGGGTCAACATTATTAAAATATTATTTTTTTACTTTGAAAGTATTTAATTAAGTTGAGTTTTTAATCAAATATTCTAAAAACAGTATAGACACCCTCGATTTTGCGGAATCTTGATAATACCGATTTTGGATATAACGGACAAAATTTGCTATGATTAATTTTAATATGCTTTTAACCAAAATTGTCTTATAAATAAATTAACAGGTTATTGTTTCATATTAATGTAGTATTTTCGGGAACATAAAAAAATATTACATATTTATAGTCTACTTCAAATTATACCATTATCCGCTTTAAAAAGGTACTTGTAGAAAAAAGATTTACAAGCTACTTGTAACTCGGTTATTCAGGTAAATTGACATATTGCGCAGAGGCTGAGGTTACCTAGGGGTTGTGACTCAAGCAAGAAGCGTTTAAATTTTTTGTTTTTAATTCAATATTAAAGATTACTCTGTTCAGTTGAATTTTTCTTAATTATGTTAAACCTACTAAACTATGTATCAAAATTAGTTTCCTTAATTAGTGTGCATCAGTAATAAGTTACTTTTCAGAGATTAGATTATATCGTTGCCTTATTGTCTGAAGTGATATTTATTTATACTTTATTTTAAAATGTGGACACCGCGGACTGGTAGCGAACATTTAATTCAGGGAAAAATATATCAAATGAAAATGAAAAAATTATTAAATCAATGATTGAATGCAGATTATACTGCAATAAAGTGTTCCGAAATTACATTGCTAGGAATTATTAAACGTATGGGATTTAAACATAAAAGTATAAACAACCCTCAAGAAATTATGGAATGAAACAAATTACAACAAGGATGGCGCCGCGAGTATCTCCAATACATCAAAGAAAATAGAAATATGTTACTTAGGGGAAACTTGAGACGACTCCCACGATATTGTATACAGTGTGATTGTAAATGATTGAGGACAGTTTGAATTTACCGCTACAAATTTTAGTGTATTTCACATGTTGGTTGTGGCTATATCAATATAGGGGCGGGGCTTACTATAAATACATATTTCATGGTCACCGTATTTATGATTTCTGCTGGGCATTTTGAACAATTGTTGTAAAATATTGTTAAATTAATTTGGAATATTTTCACTTATTGTTAAGGCGAAATTTTAAGTTTATTGTGTATTACTTGTTTTAATTAAAAAGATAAAATTATTGATTAAAATCGTTTTTAGCAATTAATATATATATCCCTATTTCAGACGCCATTGATGAGAAATAAACAGCTGACAGGATTACTATATTTGCTACCAACATGACAATAAATTCTTATGGTGGTAAATTCAAACAAGCCTCAATCATTTACAACCACACTGTAGAAAAGTTGGACAACAATTCTAGGTAGTGTAAAATACATACGTCAGAGGTAATACAGTATATTTTATGTAATTGTAATTCTGCGTTTTAATTTTATTATTAAAAAGTCCAAATCAACATTTATACCTAAAGAAAATGGATATTTGAAAATGTTGAACTGTAAAATGAATTTCCCAAAGCCGGGTCTGTTATTTTACCTGCATTTACAACTTCGTTAAATGTTAACCAGGGATTACCAGGCGCCCTTCGATGAGGCAATAATGATATAACTTGAAGGAAACTATACAACTAATATGGTCTGTTATATTACATCCAATAGTCACCGCTTGTAAATAATATTCTGCGAATGATAAGCACGTGATCATGCCGCAACGCGTGTCTACCTTCCTTAAAAACTAACTAATTTGTCAATTTCTTAAGCAGACCAGGAACCTACTTTATGCAATAACGGACTTTCGGCTTAAATGGACACCCCCTCGCCCAAAGGTATCCGCTATGTCGAGGTTTTATTGTATTTCTAAATATAGGTACAGTGTATAACATTTGCTCTTGAAGATTTCATGGGAATTTGGAACATTTACACAAATATACTATTGTAAATATATACAGGGTTTCCCTGCTTGATTGAGCTATATATAGGTAAAGGACAGAGAAATTCCATTTTTCCTAATTTTATATCTTTATAATATTTCGGTTAAGAACGTAAACTGTATAATTGATGTTAAGTACTGCTAGGTTTGTTTCGTCAAAATTCGTCAAATTAAACATTCCTTTTAAAATCAATAAAAAGACTTTTTACTCCAATATTAAAACAACTTGTCTTGGATAAAATTTTCTCAAAATTGTAGGTAAAAAATATGTTTTAAGGCTAAACTACGTCGCCTTAACAGCGGTAACGGCACACTGCTATTTTCTGCCACGTGCTTCTCCTCAGCGTTAACGTGAGAATATAATTGAGTGTAGATTCTTAATCAAGGTATCATAGGGACGTAAAATCTCAAAATAAAATATATTTGGTGACCGTGCGCTAGAAATCAGCGCGTTAGACTTCTACGTCAAAGATCTGAGGTTCAAATCTCAGTACCAGAACATCGGATTTTTAACGGCGGTTCTCCCTCGCAAGGCAATGACAAACCAGCGAAGTGTTCTGGCTAGTAAATTATCTCTGGAGTAAAATTTCGGAGCCCACGTTAAGCTGTAGGGCTCCTGTGTCTGCCTTACTTTAAAAAACGCTATATACAGGAGAGAAGATCGCGATGGCTTGTAAGAGACAATTCACTCGACGAAAGAAAGATATCTGATCTTTTATATAGTTTGATTCAGCAGGAAAACCCTGTATATATTTAGAAGCGCTTGTTTGTGCATTGTTCTAATATCAGTGTTGTGTAGTTTAAAAATTCTATATCATTTATGTTTCTATCCAGACAATATGCTTAGTTAGCGTTGTCAATGTAACATTAAATATTTAAGAAAATTGACTCATTAGCTTATATTTTTCTAAACACTTACGCTGATATTGAAATGAATGGGTGGGTTATTATGAAACATGACTAAACAAATACTTTTGTACCTCGAGATTCAAAGTCTGAACTATTTTTATGAGAAATCAAATTCAGGAATGAATAGGAAATACTTTCGCGGATACAATTTCGAGAAAACCCTTAGAATAGCTTTCGAGAAATCCCCAGATTAATTTTTTTCCGGAAATAGATCTCTACTAACGGCATAGAAAAGCAAAAATATAAGAAACAACACTGATAATTCCCGTTCCACCATGATAATTAGAATATCTACATACGCATTTCGGCAAGTAAGTTGCCATCTTCAGTAGAAGCTCATGAAGTTGGACTATCTTAAGCAACTATGCGAACATCTCTGAAGATTCTTCAGCAAATCAACAAATATGTCCAGTGGTCAAGCCAACATTACTTTATACAGGGTGTATCAGAAATAGGTACAAATATTAAATCCGATGGTAGATTACAATATGTACAAACTAGAAAAAACATTTCTTTGGCAATGGGGCCCTTAAGGTATGAGAAATTAATAATTGAAAATTTGACCCAAATTTGTTTAAGTACCGCAGGATAATAACAAAAATTTGAGTTCAAAGACATGTTATGCAAAGGAGAGTAAGACGTAAGAAGAAGAAGAGTAAGAAGAAAAGCCAAACAAATTTCTTATAATCTGCCACAAACCAATACTATTAGGTAGGTCAGTAATTTCTATTCAGTCTGTTGTTGTTCATCATCACAAGCCAAACAAGTTTTTACGTGTTTGCCACTTTGGATTTACTTTACAATAAGGTAATAACCATCTACAGGTTAAACGCGTTTTCTATGTATCATCAGCAGTTCTCAAACAACATTTTAATTTATTTAAAAAAAATAAACTTAATCATTTTTGAAAAATTAATAGTACCATTGAATTCTACTTGAGCCAATCTATTACTGGTTTAAATATTTGTACCTATTTCTGATACTCTCTGTATAATCCAAGTTAATCAATTCCTACTGAAGAAAGCAGCTTAGTTGTACTTGTAGGAGTCCTAAATTATATTTTATAATATAATAATTTTAAAATACTTAACCGGAATCTTCAGAATAAACATTCTGACGGATGAACATGTTTTGGGATCACATTATTCCAAAGAAAGTTTACCTTTAAGCCAGAATTTACATGCACCTCCAGACCTTACAAGAAAACTGCATTACATTCAAGCTCGTGGCAGACAGCCGCATTTCCTCTTGTTTGTCTCCTGCAAACATCCCCAACTGCATTTCGTCCTTTTGTCTGACAGGCTTCAAGTTGTCGTTTTCCCATTTCCATTCCCGCGGAATCGCACTCGAATCCCTTTATCGCGGGCGCCTTTTCGTGCATTTAATAGGACAGCTCTGTACGGGCGCGCTCATTGCCGCCCAAAAAAACTTCAATTAAGGCGACAAGTGCTGAGCATTTCGTGCCTGCGGCGAATTAGCAAATTGCCAGCCCAAAACAAAGGACATTTACTAGACGCAAAGGAGATTACTCAAAGAAAATGGAAAATAAACAGGCAGACTGGGGCGCGCAGATAGGGGAGATAGTCACTCTTCTTGGCCTAATTGATGAATTAGAAGGGTGCACGTGAAAGATGAGCATGAGGACAACACATGAGGAAGTATAGCTCACCGAATTTGCATTTGATTGATTATTTTTGTAGCGTGTCGCCGGGCTGTTGGTGAGGACTTATCTCGATGAAGAACTACCTCGCATAAATTCATCTGTTAGAACAAGCTTATCTCGTGACGAAAATGAATTTTGAAGGGAATTAATGGGCAGAGATTTTCTGGGGATTTTTTATCTTCAATCTGATTATGTCGTGGTTGCCCTCATAATTATTTTGTCCTCCCTGGGAGTTTCGTTTTTTTAACAGAACTGCGGGTGCTTTGTTCGATAAGTTTCGGGTTTGAAAAACATGCGAGGGTGATAATAAAAACCAACGGAGTATTATCGTTGGACAGTGGAAGTGTGATTATAGTAGACACCCTAGGGATCTAATAAGATTACGAAGGCGATACAGAAAGTTACAAAACATACAATTAACGAGGGACTTGCAGAAAATTCAAGAACTATTTTGCTTACAGTACCAACAAATATATCCAAGTTGACCTTTTTTCCCAAACAAATTGTAGTTTTGGTCGGAATGACAACCTTCTGAAGGGGAAATTACAAAATTAACTGAAAAAACCAAATGTGCCAAAATTTATTTTAGAAAATATATTAGTATTCACTAATTTTAACAATAAACTCCCCATCAACATCTCAAAGTGTAGAATAATTGCGATTTCCTGAGGCAAGTTGATATTCAGCTTGAAATCGAAAATCGATTATAAAGACGGCTTTTTGAGACTGAGATATTGAAGTTATTTTTAAGCTTTAAAGTTGTGATCTCGAATTGAAAATCAAAATCTGACGATCGAAAGCGAGACTTCAAATCAAGTATAAAGTCGAAATTTTGCTTACTTAAGTTGAATTATGAAGATAGAATTGACAATTTAAGAATTTTTCGAGTTTTGAGTTTAAAGTTTGCAATTCATTATATAGACACAATTTTATCTTCCGCTGTATGAAGTAGTAACTTGCCCTTAGTCTTGAGATCAGCGCTTTAAAATCAAAATGAAGACTTTGGAGCCGAAATATGAAGTTCATTAGTACCTATGGCTTCGAATCTGAAGCCAAAAGTCAGAAAAATCTAGATATCGAACTTAAAATCGATATATAAAATTTGAACTTGTGATTTTAAAGCTTAATATTTGAGTAAAATAGAAATTCCAAATGTACAGTTTTAGTATATCGTGTTGAAATCCTAGGTTTGAAACCGAAATTTCCAGTGGAATTCAGGATTTGTTTGAGTTTGATGAAGTTGAAAAATCGACATCGAGCTTTTAATATTTTAAGTTTGAGTTTAAAAGCGGAATTTCAAATTGCGAGTTTCAAGTTGAAATGTGAAATTTAATATCGATATCGGGAATTTCTATCACTTAAATTTAGTAATCTCATGTTTGGAAACGAAAATCGTGACAGTCAACAAGTGAAATTGAAATTTCAAATGATTAATGTCGAAATATTAAACTTATAAAATCTCTAAAATAAAGTTGAGAGTCTGACGTTTGTTTGGAAATAAGATGTTTGAGGAGATGTTGTATAAAACTCGATTTGGAAACAAGATTCGTGTCGATCGACAAGTGAAATTGAAATTTTACTTGTTTACGTTGAAATATTTAGCTTAAGTCTCTAAAACAAAGTCGAGATTTATGCTCTTGACATTTGTTTGAAAATAAGATTTTCAGGTAAAGTTGAAAGGGTCTCAATATTTAAATTTCGAATCTAGCGTTAAACAAAGTCGATCTTATAAGTATATAATAGAGAACTCGAGTTTTTCTGTATGGCTTTCGACATTTCAAATCGATTTTAATGTCCATGTGGTGATCTTAATAACTTTTATTTAAAGTAAGTCCAGTCCAGTTCTGGATGTCAATTTGGATATACGATCTTCAGTCTCAAAATTAAAGTCGACATTATAAGTTGAAATCAGAAATTTCAAGGTTAGAGTCGAATTTGAAGGCGAGGTTTCAGATTCTGATATTTTAAATTGCAGTATCTAGTGTGATGTCATCTAATTTCAAGCTTAAGATTTTTTGAGAAATTTTAATTTTCCGTATTAATTTGTAAATAGCGTTGGAATCTCAAAAATTTAAAGTATTTCGACTCTACACAATTGAACTTAGGTGGACTGAAAATCTGTAAATTGAATATTTATGCTAGAGATTTTCATATTAAAACATGAATCTCAAGATTAAGGGCGACAGTCTCAGTTAAATTTAGGATTTACTTGAGTTTGATCTCGTGTTGAAATATGCTAATTCGACTGAAAAGCGATGTTTTAGCTCTTACTAAAATATGAGTTGAAATCTCAAATTTCAAATCTCTAGAGATTTAGGTTCTAGATATTAATCTGTAAATATGAGTTGAAATCTAAAGTTCAGATCTTTAGAGATTTTAGGTTCTAGATATTAATCTGTAAATATGAGTTGAAATCTCAATTTTACAGTATTTCAACTCTACAAAATTGCATTTTACAGTTTTTTAATTGATGTCGACTTCGCTGGTCTGTAAATCTGTAAATTGAATATTTATGCTAGAGATTTTCATATTAAAATCTGAATCTCAAGAGCGACAGTCTCAGTTAAATTTAGGATTTCCTTGAGTTCGATCTCGTGTTGAAATACGCTAATTCAACTCAAAGGCGATGTTTTAGCTCTTCTATTTGAATTTTGAGTGCAAAGCGTAATTTCAAATTTAAAGTTTAGATGGCATTTGAGATTTAAATTTATAGTTGAATGATTTATAATTTGAAAACGAAACTTCCGCTCTTAACTTTGTCATTTCGAGCTTCAACTTGAAATTTTAAATTTAATATCGATCGGGAGGTTATATTACTCACTTAAATTTAGAAATCTCGATTTGGAAACGAGATTCGTGTTGATCGACAAGTGAAATTGAAATTTCAAATAGTTGAAATGCTTACCTTAAAAGCCTTTAAAACAAAGTCGAGATTTAGCCTCTTGACATTTGTTTGAAAATAAAATTTTCAGGTAAAATCGAAAGTGTCTCAACATTTAAATTTATTATCTAGCGGTAAATAAACGCTACAATTCAAAATTCATAAGTTTCTAATCCTGAACTCAAGTTTTTCATTGTGACTTTCGACATTTGAAATCGATTTTATTGTCCATATGACAAGCTTAATAACTTTAGTTAATCCAATCCCGTTCTCGATGTAAAATCGGGTATACGATTTTGGGGTGAAAGTCTCAAACTCTATATTATAGGTTGAAATTCGGAATTTCAAGTTTAAAGTCGAATTTAAGGGCGAGATGGCTTTTAAGGCTTGAAATAGCAGTTTTTAGTTTAATGTCATTCCAGTTCGATCTTCAGATCTCTAGAGATTTAGGTACTAGATATTAATCTGTAAATGTGAGTTGTAATCTCAAGTTTCAGATCTCTAGAGATTTAGGTACTAGATATTAATCTGTAAATGTGAGTTGTAATCTCAAGTTTCAGATCTCTAGAGATTTAGGTACTAGATATTAATCTGTAAATGTGAGTTGAAATCTCAAGTTTCAGATCTCTAAGAGATTTAGGTACTAGATATTAATCTGTAATTGTGAGTTGAAATCTGAAGTTTCAGATCTTTACAGATTTAGGTTCTAGATATTAATCTGTAAAATATAAGTTGAAATCTCAAGTTTCAGATCTCTAGAGATTTAGGTTCTAGATATTAATCTGTAAATATAAGTTGAAATCTCAAGTTTCAGATATCTAGAGATTTAGGTTCTAGATATTAATCTGTAAATCTGAGTTGAAATCTCAAGTTTCAGATATCTAGAGATTTAGGTTGTAGATATTAATCTGTAAATATAAGTTGAAATCTCAAGTTTCAGATCTCTAGAGATTTAGGTTCTAGATATTAATCTGTAAGTATGTGTTGAAATCTCAAGTTTCAGATCTCTAGAGATTTAGGTTCTAGATATTACTCCGTAAATATAAGTTGAAATCTCAAGTTTCAGATCTTTACAGATTTAGGTTCTAGATATTAATCTGTAAATATGAGTTGAAATCTCAAGTTTCAGATATCTAGAGATTTAGGTTGTAGATATTAATCTGTAAATATAAGTTGAAATCTCAAGTTTCAGATCTCTAGAGATTTAGGTTCTAGATATTAATCTGTAAGTATGTGTTGAAATCTCAAGTTTCAGATCTCTAGAGATTTAGGTTCTAGATATTACTCCGTAAATATAAGTTGAAATCTCAAGTTTCAGATCTTTACAGATTTAGGTTCTAGATATTAATCTGTAAATATGAGTTGAAATCTCAAGTTTCAGATATCTAGAGATTTAGGTTGTAGATATTAATCTGTAAATCTGAGTTGAAATCTCAAGTTTACAGTATTTCGACTCTTCAAACTTTAATTTCAGAGATTTTAAATTAGTGCCGACTTCTCAGGTCTGAAAATCGACAAATTCAAGTTGTATTTTAGAAACGTATTTAGAGATTAAGGAAACATCTTGAGTTTTAAGTTGAATCTCCAAGTTCAAAAGCGAGACCTCGCTCTCCAGATCTCAAGATGTAAGTCGAATTCTCAAGATCGACCTCAGTAATATTGTCTTGGTTAGCAACCTCTTCGTTACTCTGGGCACCGGTCTCTTCCCTGCCACGTGCTTCTCCTCAGCGCAAAGATAGAAACACGAACTGTGGTGTTATACTATGCGAATTGAAGATTTTAAGTTTGTAGTCAAAATTTCAACATGAAACCCTTTACAATTTCACAGTTCCTCTAGCGAGCGTATACCTCGGTATAATTAATATTTATGAAATGACGGTGGACGAATACAAAATTTTTCTTATACCCTACGGAAAACCAAATTTACAAGCGGAAACCGGAATAACTGTACATACTTAATTAATCTTACTTGCTCGGGAGGAGTATTAAAAATCTTCTACAAATAATGCTTGACAGCAATTAATTCATCAACGTCTAGAATAAATTAGCAAACTTGCTGAAAATATTCTTTCTCTCTGTATTTATAATTTGCTTCGCAGATTAAACGTCGCGGTTCGTTCATGAGACGTCTTCGGAAATTTGCCATGTCGGACACAAAATTTAAAACACCGCTCCCAAAGTCAAGGAAATGTATTTTCGCATACATTTAATTATTTGTGTCTAAATATGTTTGTGTAATTACGAGGGCGATTCAGAAAGTTTCATGCGACATTGGAAGATTTCCTTATATTATCTGATGTTGTTATGTAATTTTCTGAACACACCGAAAAAAGATCTATTATTCTGCTCCGTAAATTAAAAGGCATGGTTAATTTACAGGAGTCATTTTCGGAAAATTGCCAAGTCGGACACAATATTGAGGCCGCCACGACGCCGACGTTTTAAGTCGACGAAGTGTAAAAATATTCTGTGTTCTGTTTTGTTTTGTGTTTTTTGTACCACAAACAATGTGGGATGGGGAATTTTTTCTAGAGAATCTTAACGATTAGGTGGGTCGGAGGGCGTTAAAGCAAAACGCGAGGGAACACGTCTATTAATATCCTTACACATCCTCATTATTCACCCATAGAAATGGCCGTAGTCCCCGCATTCTTCAGCGATTCACCTGCGCTTTTATTTCTGCTTGAAGTGTCTCCTCTCCTTTATTACAACGTGAAAGGAGGAAAATGCAAGACCCGACGTGCACCAGGGAGGTGTTCATAACGTCTGAGAACTTGTCTTTCGGTTTCTCTCTTCTTATTTTAGATTTCCCATTAGCAGTAGTTGAGGTAGGCTACGTTACTTTACCGTCTGCTCTTTGTCTTCCTTTTATTCAGGTTATGTAAATTTAAATAAGACGTACAAGACGGTTAGGCGTCGTTTTCTTCCCATTGGAACTTAAATTGAATTGGCTTCGAACGTTTATCTGGGACTAAATTGATTTTGTTTGTAATTCACGACGAGGTTTCTCCAAGTGAGCTGGAAAGTTGACAGGAGGAGGCGGAATTGTTCTGACAGTTTTAAATGCATTAAATGTTCTTGAACGTTTTTTGTTTTCTCACGTCAGTGAAAATTGCTAGAGAAAGCTTAATTATTATTAATTATTTGGTGTGTTTCAAAGATAATTGTAAAGTCAGATTTTGATTGTACGAAGTGTGTTCAATAAAATTTATTCAAAAATATGGAATATAAAATATGGATCGAAAAAAAAATGTTAACATCACCTTGCCTGTAGAAGGTTGTGCTTTAAACTTCTTCGGTGGTGGTGAACTTGACTGTTTCCACTGCATCGACGATAACTTACTGGGTGCCTAGTAGTAATGGCACCACGTTCCGTCACCAGCAACTATTGACAGAAGAAAGTCATCACCATTTTGTCTATAGTCTGTGAAGTGTTGCAGAGATAAGCCCATTCGCAAGCATTTTTGTTCATTAGACAAGAGACGAGGCATCCATTGCGAGCAAACTTTGCTGTAACTCAGATTACGAACAATACTATGAACAGATCCTATACCTTATCTCTAATAAGGTCTGTTAATGCAGTACACCGTGCACCTGGTCGCGGTATTAAGGCTAGATGGCATGCTACGTCACTATTTGTGTTTTAAAACGTATTTTTAATTTTCTCTTCTTCTACCTCTGTGTATAGGCCTATAGCCTGTTAATTACCTACTATGGAGTAGGTTCTGTGAGGAGCAGGAGGCTAACCTAACCTAACCTGCAAACAGAGAAGTGAATTGCTACTCTACATGGTTTACAATTGTCAAAGATGGTTCTATGACAACCGGGCCCGACGACTTAACGCGTCCTCCGAAGCACGATCGGTTGCCTATGCCACTATATTGATCCAGCCATCCTAGTACTGACCATCGATACCAATTGTTTGCCTTAACAGGGGTTCCTGTTCTCTTCGTATGTAAATGTTAGGAACTATATTCATTATTAAGAACGTTCTAAGATAGTATCGTCTGTTTTAAATAAGCACTAATAAATATTGGAGTTTGTGAATGTCTTTCATAGCAAATCTATGATGAATTTGTGTTTCTGTCAGTGATCTAATAGAGCTTTCATATTTTATTTTTTTTGTTTTTCACTTTTATTGCTTTATATTTTTATAACTGTAATCTCTGATTGTTTACTTGTTGTTTGTCTAGTTCTGATTTCCTACTTAATACTTTTCGTAGTATTGTGTTTATGATTTAACTAATTTATTGGACATTTCCGAGATTGGAACCTCAGTACATTATTTTGCTATAGGTATACAGGATGTCTTTTAAGAATCTGCAAAAGTTTTAACCCGTAGTTATTATGGGCAAATTTGATTCAAAACCGTATTTGTTTGAGAACCCCTGATTTCAGTAAGACATTCTATTGACATGCCAGCGCAAATGCATAATATATCTTTCATAATTTGTATAGTCAAAAAAATAGAGAACTACCGACTTTAACGAGACATTCTATTTTTTGTGTGCAGCGACACACTAAATTCATTATTTAGACATTTAGCTCATACCATGTTAAACTAATCTAAATTCAAGAAGCTTCGTGATACTGAATATTTTACATAGATAAACTATTAACTGAAACTATTGATGTAACAAATCATAAAATATTATGTTTAATAATTTTAATTATTTAGTTATTTTATCCCTGCCAGTTTCCATGACAGTTGTAGTTCATATATTATCAAATTCTCATATAGCTTACGAATCAAGTACATAAATGAACACAATTGCATAGGTAATAAATTCTATTTTTAGTATACACAAGTTTTTTTGCAAAACCTTCATCTGGCAAAGTGCATGTGATTGTGCAATGGAACAATCGCTCTAGAGGTTACAATTTCCGTACTGATACTCGAGTGTGTAACAGTTAACCCCAATTTCGGAAGCTTGATGTGTGTTTTCGGTAGCTTTAATATATATAAGGACAATTATGTTTCAAATGTTAAGAATTATTTTTTGAGAATGGTCCGTATATCTATCTTAAACCTGTCTATTATTTAAGAAATATACTTTCTCTCTCAGTCTATGGATGCCCAATATTCCAAAGATTTTCAGCCTTTTAATGAGAAAATAAAATCCCACTTTCATTATCTTAAAAAATATTTATAAATAACTATTGCTATTGTAAATCAATAAGGACGCTGGTTGTGCGTTTTTGGAAGCTTTACTATAAGTACAAGTGTTTGAAAGGTTGTGAATAAGTTTTTGATAAGAATGTTATATCTATCTTAAACCTTTCTATACACCTTCTCTCAGTCTATGCGCCATAATCCAAAGATTCTCAACCATTTTATGAGAAAATAACATCCAACTTTCATTGACTTCAAAAATATTTATAAATAACTATTTGCTTTTAGTTTCTTAAGGAAGCTTGTTGCGTGTTTTCGGTAGCTTTACTATAAGCACAATCGTGTTTCAAAATTTGTGAATTATTTTTTTGGAATTGAACGTTGTAACTATCTTAGACCTTCCTATTACTTAAGAAATATACTTTCTCTCTCAGTCTAGAGATTTTCAGCCATTTTATGGGAAAATAAAATACAACTTTTATTGACCTTATGAATATCTATTGCTATCAATTTCTTAAGGGATTTTTCTTCTAGTGTTTTAAATTTATTTCCCTTACTGGGGAAAAAGTGTCGGATGGAATTGAATTCCTAACTTACGCAATTTCACGATTACAAATTGGCCACGTTTAAGCGATTGGTCACAAGCTGGGTAGGCCTTTCCCATTAAACCGTAGGCCATAAATCTTTTTTACGTACGGTGCCTTTAGGTTCAAGCAACTCATGTGGGAATACATACATCTACTCGTCCGGCAGACTCAATCACGTTCCAAAAGCGAATTCAAATTTCACACACTTTAAAAGCTGCACAAAGAGCAACCATTTCCAGCTAACAATCGAGTTGTAAATTATATGAATTAACGGACAGACAGTCTGAATGACCACGTCGTATTGCCAATTCGTGACAATCGCAGGGCTTTAGCGCTGTCGATTGCGCGATTACTCCAACTGCAAATTACGAGAATTGCAGTCTAGAGCCCTGTATATGCAAAGCAACCTGCTCTTCAGGTTTTTGCTCGAATTTGCCGTTTCAACTTTATTTTATCTCAATGTGGCGTTAAATATCCTCGAAGGATGTAACCGCAACTTCAACCTGTTACACTAAAAACATTACATTGAAGATTATTTATTGAAACATATATTTGATATATTTTAAGTTATGTAACAATTACAGTTAACGTAGGAAGACGTTTTGTTAAGCTAGCTGAACAACAACTGAGAGTAATATGATATTCTTAAAATGTGTGAGAATTTTAAGGGTAAGAGAAATCCACGAAAGAATTCTTTTTGGCGTTAACTGACACATTTCAAGTATTGTCTTGTCAGGCAATTTTATCGCTTTCTGTCGCTCAAAAAATAAGTTGCTTGGAATAAATTACTGTCTAACGCAGGAATATATTAAAGTTTTTGTAAAACCTGGAGAAGTATATTATTACACTTATAAAATATCAGCAATACTACTAATACAACAACCCTATTAAGAACAACTATTATTTGATATCTGAAAAAAATTCGAAGAGGAATCATCTTTGCCAAGAGGGAATTCGTGATAAATAATAACACAAAGTTGCAATTATTGTCAAGGCAGTAGTAACATAAACAATCACATCCGTAACTTATATTATCCAACCTAAAGTTATTTAACCTAAATCCTACGAACCCTACGAACTTAACGTATGCTAACCCAACGTTCAAAGTTATCTTGTCTAATCTAACCTGATCTAACTTCACCTCACCTTGCCTAATCTTACCTTATCTAACTTCGCCTTTTTTTAAGTGCATATCTGGCGCATGTCCAAGCAAGTAAACCCTCTTAACGTTTCCACCCTGTATTTTTCCTCAGCTTACATTACTCAACCCAAACTTACTTAACCTAAATCGATCTAAGCCCTACGAACTTATCGTATGCTAACCTAACGTAACCTAAGGTTATCTAGCCTAATCTAACCTGATCTAACTTAACCTTACTTGCCTAATCTTACTTAATCAACTTCACCTTACTTTACCTATTTTTTAAGGGCATAGCTAGCGCATGTCCAAGCAAGTGGCCTTTCTGAACGATCCACCCTGGATTTTATCTTAGCTTGCATTACCCAACCTAAACTTATTTAACCTAAATCGATCTAAGCCCTACGAAGTAAACATATGCTTATCTAACGTAACCTAAGATTATCTTGCCTAACCTAACCTGATCTAACTTAACCTTACTTGCCTAATCTTACTTAATCAACTTCACCTTACTTTACCTATTTTTAAGGGCATAGTTAGCGCATGTCCAAACAAGTGGCTTTTCTGAACGATCCACCCTGGATTTTATCTTAGCTTGCATTACCCAATCTAAACTTATTTAACCTAAATCGATCTAAGCCCTACGAAGTAAACATATGCTAATCTAACGTAACCTAAGGTTATCTTGCCTAATCTAAGTTGATCTAACTTAACCTTACTTGCCTAATCTTATACTTAATCAACTTCACCTTACTTTACCTATTTTTAAGGGCATGGCTGGCGCATGTCCATGCATGTAGCCGCTTTGAACATTTCCACCCTGGGTTTTACCTTAGCCTTACATTACCCAACCTAAACTTATTGAACTTAAATCGATCCAAGCCCAACGAACTTATCCGATGCTAACCTAACGTAACCTAAGGTTATCTAGCCTAATCTCACCTGATCTAACTTAACCTTACTTGCCTAATCTTACTTAATCAACTTCACCTTACTTTACCCTTTTTTAAGGGCACAGCTGGCGCATGTCCAAACAAGTGGCCCCTCTGAACGTTTCCACCCTGGTTTTACCTTAGCTTGCATTACCCAACGTACACTTACGTAAACTAAATCGATCTAAGCCCTACGAACTTAACGTATGCTAACCTAAAGTACCCTAAGGTTATCTAGCCTAATCTAACCTAATCTAGCTTAACCTTCTTTGCCTAATCTTACCTAATCAACTTCACCTTACTTTACCTTTTTTTAAGGGCATAGCTGGCGCATGTCCAAGCAAGTGGCCCTCTGAATGTTTCCACCCTGGATTATACCTTAGTTTACATTAACCAACGTAATCTTATTGAACCTAAATCGATCTAAGCCCTACAAACTTAACGTACACTAACGTAAGGTTATCTTGCCCAATCTAACCTAATCTAACTTAACCTTACCTAGCCTAATCTTACCTAATAAACTTCACCTTACTTTACCTTTTTTTAAGGATGTCGCATGTCCATGCATGTAACCCCTCTGAACATTACCACCCTGGATTTTACATTAACTTACATTTCACAACTTAAATATTGATATATAAGCTCGATGTTGCCTAATCTAACCTGATTTAACTTCACCTTAGCTTGCCTAATCTTACCTAATGTAAATTCATCTTTCTTTGCCGTTTTTAAGGGCGTAGTTGGTGCCTGTCCACGAAAATGACCCCTCCGAACGTTTCCACTCTGGAACCAGCATTATTTCAGTCTTTTAATCTATCGCTTGTTCCCACTCTTTTTGTTCAGGCGCTCGTCTTCTTCTTTAATTCTAATAATCCCCGTAATTTTTTTTGGAAACGTATTTCATGGTGCTTCGTCTCTTAACATAGACGTGATAAGATTTTTGGGCACAATAGTTATCCAATTGCCTCCTCTATGTTATTTCCATCATTCGCAGTGGAACCTAGTGTGTTCCGCCGTGTCTTCCTG
>JABXWE010034217.1:0-13901 GCA_014611495.1 Limonius californicus
ATGAAATTATTTCTCATCTTTACATAAGTTCTTTTATGGATTTTATATAATGTTTTTTATTATTATTAATTATTATTAACAACAATGACACCATCGTGTGACCATACATTAGTGTTATACAACACATCCATTCTTTGCTTCGTTAGGTCTTCTCGTATCACTTCCTTTGACCCCTTTAGATTCTTCTTTCGATTGAAGACCATTGCTCGATGACGGTAGCTGGTAAACCTAACTATAATGGCTCTGTGTTTATTAGGTTGCATCTGTCCTACCCGATGACATCTGTCAATGTTGGCTTCAGTGACAGTCAAACCCAATTGATTGTTAAAATTGATATTGTTATGATGATGATTGTTATGACCTAAAGTAAACCGTTTTCAAAATATAGAGTGATATTATTATTTATTAAATAATTACAATTTCGGAAAAGCTAATATTTATTTTTATTTTTATTTAAATTCAGTATAAAGATTGTTCAAAATGACCACCGTTGCTCTCGATACACATTCTGGCTCTTCTTAACAAAGATCTGGTTACGTAACATATCATTGTTACTCCGAATTAGTTCTGCTGTCTCAAAAATGCGTCTCCTAAGATGTTCAACAGACTTCTCTGGTAGTTTTTAGTATACAATATCTTTCATATGGTTCCACAAATTATAATAAGTTAAGTCCGGAGGTTTTGAGGGCCAGGGGTGTTCTTCTCCTCTATCAATTACACGTCCTTCAAACTGTTGATTCAATAATTACACGTAACGCAAAGTACATAGAGACACCGTCGTGCTGATACCACATACCATGTCAGATCGCCAGAGGGACATCATCTAACAATCCTCCCAAATGATCTTCTAGAAAATTTAAATATCTGTCGGCGGTTAAATGGTTCTCAAAAACGAATGGACCAATGAGCATGTTATCAATAATTCCACACCAGATATTCACGGAAACCCTATGTTGATAATTTGACACTGTGATTCCGCGTGGATTCTCCAAATCCCAAGAGTGGCTGTTCTTTCTGTTCATTAATCCATTCCTTGTAAATGTTGCCTCATCCGTGAGAAAAATTCTATTTTGTAGGTTTCAATTTTGAATGATCCAACGGTAAAATTCCATACGACTAGCGAATCTGTATGTAAGAGGGCTTGAATCGGCTGGATATGAAATGGATATAAACCATGCCGTTTTAATGTTCTCCAAACTCACATTTGTAGTACATTAACACGACCAACAGAGGTGCAAGAATTATTATCAATTTCTCGCAGTATGTTGTCCTCATTGTCTACTATTTGCTGTATTGGACGCTCAGTCGACGGATTTCGAAAAGTTCCGTGTTCATGTAGGCAGATGTGCACTAGTTGGAAAACTCGTCGGTCTGGTAGTCGCCGATTTGTTAATCTCAACCCTTATCCTCGAGCAGCTGCTACTGAGTTTCCATCACAAAAACTGCACATGTACCTAATGGATATCGGCGTAATTTCGCGTTGTAAACATTATCAACACTGTTAATAAGCGCAAGCAGAGAAATCAAATTATTTATTAAACAAATGTCACGGTATACACATCATACCTGCTAACTTAACCTAGTTATGCAAAATACTGTCATTATTTACCTGATTTGCTTGCTTAGTCCACCCTGTATCTGATTTTGACAATACAGGTCGAATCTTGTGATACAATTCAGTAATATGACCCGAAAGTGTTGAAAATGGTTAAATTTCAGTTTCCGTAGCTCGATTTTATATAAAAATAACGAATTAATCCATCTGGTTATGTAATCATGAATTAACCTTATATAATTAAAAACTGCAACCAAAGGTGCTTCTTTTGGTATTTTTTATTGTTAAAGTTTAACCGAAATTCTGTTCTCATAGTAAATTTGTTTGATTTTTGCTTTGTTTAATAATCATTATTAAACCAAAAACTCTCAAAGTTACGTGCTAATGACATGAAAATAAAGAAACAGCGTCTCATCAATTGTAATTATTAAAATAGATTAAAGCTTACTATTTTTCAACTTAAATTTAAACTTCTTCATAATAATTGTTTCTTACAGCTTAGGTGTGTAGCTTTACTGAATAGCTATTTGTATTTTAGTAGCTTAGAATTAATTTAACGTCTTGCCGCTAGAGGACGCGCAATACTATTTTGTAAAGTTTAAGGGTACGACTGAAGAAAACTATGAACAGCGTTAATCATACGTGATGTAATTTTTTAATTGCCGCTTAATTACCGCAATAATAAGCGAGTTGTATTTAAATTGTTTGCCTTTGTGTTGGTCATTTAGCGTAATGCTTAGTTATTTACACGGTTCTGCTATTAAATATCCAGTGGACCTTACAGTGTACTTTGTTGAAAATTTAATGGATTTTATCTATTTTAAATGAGAACAGAGATGACAAAAAGTAAACACCAATTTTACAATATAAAGAATATAAAATAAAACTTTTATATTATTCTAATGAATGTTATTTTTTTATGGAAATATCAAAGTAAGGCGATTCTCCGGGCTGATAAAAAGACATGGGTGTTTGGTTTTCCATTGTATTTTTCGAAAACTACGGACTTTACCCCAAAAGTTATTTAGTCGTATATGCGTGGTGATAAACTTCCGCATAAAATGCATAATTTTATTTAATGTTTCTTGGGAAACGCCCGAAATACGTCAATGTTATTTTTTTAAAAGATTTAAATTCTACCGTAAAACGTATTTTCTATCGATTTTTGTTTTGAACTATGACGATATCATTAATTTTTTAATTAATAACTGCATTTTCCCTCTTATTTTGATAGATCTCATCACCAGTTAAATGATGATATTTGGAAAAATGTGCCCCAAATAACAATTTTTTTGATAAAAATATTGATGAAGTTTATATAATTCAGAATTTATATTTAAATAAATTAAGGACACTATGAAACACATGACCTCACAGAAATGTTCAAATTATCTACTATTGATCAGTTGGCATTGACCAGCACGATGAAACACCTTGTATAGCACACGCGATAACTTCCGAGCCATTTTTAAAGAAATCCCACGTTTTAAATCGTTCAAATTGTTTGGCTTACTAATCTACAATCACAATTTCGCTTTAGTCCATATTAAGAAATGTAGCAGCGATAAGTCAGGTGATCGCGCAGGCTAATCAAACTGTTCTCGCCGTAATTTCTATGACGTCATGTGAAATCGCGAGATCGTTGAAGATACATTTTGAATGTCATGAACTTTAACGTATATATTTCTCAAAAAATTGTTGCATGGGTTATAATTTTTTTTATATAACCATTTAAATTGGGCTGCCGTTTAAAAAGTTAATGATGACGTCATAGCGCAGGAACAAAAGCAGATACAAAAACATTTTACGTTAGGCAGTATCTTCTTAAAAAATAAATTAACGTATTTCTGGGGTTTCGCAAAAAACATTAATTGACGAAATGGTGAATTTAGTACGGAACTGTATCACCAGACTGTATATATTTATGTGTGTGTGTGTGAGAGAGAGAGAGAGAGAGAGAGAGAGAGAAGGGGAGAGAAAGTGTGGACACTTTTTGTGAAAAATATATTTTGCACAATTGAATTTTTGAAAACGAGAATATCAATATTTAGAAAGACAGGAAAATTTGCTTTCGCTAATAGAACTGACGAGCGCTTATTGTTTAAATTCTTTAGAAAATTATACACCTTAATGCCTTAATGCAGCCTGTGTGAAAAACAACCAATAATTGAAATTTTAAAAATTTGCCCCCAATTTAATGTTTTCGCTTTTGCCTTGCATTGTATATTAAATGCATAGCGCTAACGTTGAAGCAAAGGGCCCTAGCCCGCGAATTTGTTTTAACTATAATAATTGTCGAACCGCTAATTGAAATTCTAATAGGGTGAATGTCCGAGCTCCACGAACTAGTAGAAAGGTGCTACAGTAACGAATTCTGTTTGTCCAGCAAATAAGCGGCAGAAAAAAACGGCCTATACGCGGTACCCTTATTCTAATGAACACCTGTGTCTAGAGATATCAGGAACGACCGCCATCTTGGCACGTGTGACGTCATTGCATCTGTTTCCGGCAGGTATATACACAAATATGGGTAACATGTTACGCATATTTTATTATGTTGCTTGTGATTACGATAGTTTTTGAACATATATTCTATATGGCTTACGTACAATGTCTGGAAATTTGTGGTTTTCAATTAAACCAAAATGTCAAAATACTTTCTTTTATTATTTTATACACAAAAGCGAAAAGATAGAGGCAGACGATAACATAAACGTCGATGAATGTTTTAGTTAATGAGTAATTTTCTTCCCAGCTACGTGTAAATATTATGAAGAAGTATCATCATTAAAATGAGTGAAAGATAATTTCAAAATTATTCTATTTAAAATAAGTAATTGAAACCTAGCTAACTGTTGTGAAACTCGCACTCTTTGTATGTTTGGTAGTTTATGATTTTTTCTGAATCACAACTTTAAGGCTGTATGAGTTACTATATACACCACTACTTAAAAATATTTTACCACAAGTAAACGTAACAAACAATTTATTACGTGTAGTTCTTTAGAAGGAATAGGTAAAAAGTTTCGTTCTCCATTTTCTTATCGATTCCTATCCTCCTCTTAGATTTATCTTTGAAGAAATTAATTATTTATGTTTGTGATTTGATGGTTATTAGTTGAGTAATCACAATCTACTAGACGCGGTTGGAATTGGAAATACCCACTGGCGACAGTGACGAAATTTGAGGACTAAAGAAGTAAAAATGTTGAAAATACAACGACTTTTATTCTCATAAATTGTTACATCATTGGTTACAGATTAACAAAATAAAAATATAAGTAATTCTAATATTTTAGATTGTGCCCCCGTCCCCCACACTGAAGTTTACATGTGTTCAAACAGATATTTACAAAAATTATAAATTATATATATTTTCTAAACAAGTTCTTGTTAATAACTCGATATCTGAATATTTTCCATCAGCATCACCACTAATCATATATGAAATATGGATAAATAAATCTATATTTAGTAGCGTAATTTCTGTATAGCTCCTACACCCTTAAACATGCAACATGCTGTAATATTTTACATTTTTTAAACATGAACGTATCTTATTGTAATGAATAAAGGCAGCTGTGCTTTCATTTTCCATTACTGTCCAAAGAGTTATTACGTTACATAACATTTAGACAGTATGAGGATTGTAAACTGCCATTAATTAAATTAAATTTGTCACAATCATTTTATTAATAAAGTTGCTCATTAACTGTCTCAGCGTTCAAGGCGACGAGAAAATACTTTCATCTGCAAATTGATGTTGGTTTTGGCTAATATCTAATTCCATAAAATACTCTGTAATATGCACTTTCATATTATTAAATGTAAGCAACTAACATAACTGAAAAAAATTTTTTAACGAACTGAGTGGACGAGAAACCAATAAGTACCGTCTACGGTGTACTTTTGGTTGGCACATTCAACATGAATTAAAATGAAAAAACTTATTTAAAATTATTTCCTAATATACTGGGAATTTTTCTTTTTAGTAAACATTGCCTATGTATACTTTTAAAAAGAACGCGTCAATTACGCCTATTGTGTAGGCAACTAACTATACAGAAAGACCTATTCCTTGTATTCGAACCATACAAACAATTGTTGGAAAATTTAAATCAGAGGGATGCGTAATAAATTTCCATAAAATAAGAACTAAAAGTAATCACGTTTTAACCGAAGAAATGAAATTAAATATTTTATGCTACGTTGAAGAAAACCCTATAGTATCACTACGAGAAATAGGTTCACATAAAACCTCGATATTTATAACACTAAAAGAATTTAAACATAAATCATACAAATTTTCGAATCAGCAACAACTATTCTATGGAAATAAAGAAAAAAAACAATCTTTTGTGAAACGTTCTTTAATTTGCTGAATGAACATGAATACATTTTAAATAAGATATTTTTGGTGATGAAGCAACTTTCACAATAAATGGAGAAGTCAATTCACAAAATTTTCGGTAGGTATTATAATTATTCCTTATCTATCCACTATCCAGTATCCTGATAACTTATTTCTTAGATATTGGTCCCGCACTAACTGCCATTTACAAAACTTAACTCACAGTCAATACACTGGGAAAGTTAACGTATGGCTAGGAATAGTTGAAAATAAGCTTATCGGTCCATATTTTATTGATGGTAATCTCAATACAGCCAAATTTTTGGAGCTATTAAGGAACGACATCATTCCGGCAATAGATAACTTAAACATCGATGACCCGTGATTTCAGATGGATGGAGCCCCTCCGCATTCCACGAATGCTATAAGAAACTTTCTAAACGACAGGTTCACAAGACGTTGAATAGGAAGAATCGGTCCTGTATAATGTTCTGCAGATTTGTCGCCCAATAACTTCTTTGCTTAGGGATATCTGAAATCAAAAATTTATACAAATATTCCAATACAAAGTATTGATGAATTAAAAGTCGCATACGTACCGAATGAAATAACTTGAATCCCGACTTTCTTGCGAATGCTGTGCGTGCTTTTCAACACCGTTTAGGTTATTGTTTAAAAGTAGAAGGTGGTCATTTCGAATACTTGTTGTAACTGTTATTTTCATTTTCATTTCCGTTTTCTATTATTGATATTTAATGATTTGCAATAGTAATTGTCGTTGTTGTTCAACTCATTTTGAGTTACTTATTTAATATAATAACTGCATCAACATAACCATCCTACTCAAATAATTCACAACTACAGTGACGTTTGCTTCTGTTTACTTGTGGGTATAGTTGGTTGCCTACACAATAGGCGTAATTGACGCGTTCTTTTTAAAAGTATACATAGGCAATGTATACTAAAAAAAAATTCGCTTGTATACTATTGATTTAACTCATCTACATTTTTCTTGTAGATGTTTAATTAAATTTAATATTTCCTACACAAAGTATATAAAAACCTGAAACTAAGAAGATGTAAATTGTAAGGCATGCATTCGCAATATTAACTTTATAATATTTTTTTAATTTCTACCCACATAAATTTGCACTGTGATTTAAATAAAGTATACTTATATGGTATTACTAAACAAAAATACAAACAAAAATTTATTAAATACAAAATATTAAATAGTTGTATACTTTATCTAACAGTATGCTCAATATACAAAATAATTGCTTCATGACACGTAATTTTTTTGCATTAAAGTTTTATTGATGGAATATTTTAATGCATAAACTATACTGTATAGAAGGTGTATCGGAATCCGAAATACAAAGATGTTAAATGATATCTAAATGATAATAAATCGTGTCGAATGCAATTTAAAACAAATACATTTCGTACTCTGTGCAATTTTTTCTAACAGAAATTTGTAACAGTTGGAATATTTCTAGTCCTTCATCATAATCTACATTACGTTAAAATATTAAATTACAAGTTCAACCTGGACAAGCTGTACTTCATATAATCAGCCGCTACAATTACTTTTAAAGGATGGGTTAATTCTTCTAGCAAAGTTGTTATTTAACGCAATATTTCTGATTACTAGATCATACTCCAGGCAAGCTGCATCAAAATTCATATCATGAGATGTGCAAATTATAAGCTAGCCATAGACACCGTTTAACCTGTTAATAGTTTTAGCAAATGCAATTACTTTAATATATGGAATGTTTTCTTAAAGTATTTTTATGAAATAGCTCAAATAGGACGTTACTGATGCATAAATAATCTATTAAGAAATTACTGAAGAATTTAATAAAAGTAGAAATTGTGTACCAAATATTTATAAACCTTCTACAAATAATATAAGATATGTAAGACAGACGGTCAGACTTCCCGTATCCTCTCACACCCGCTTGTCGCGGACCAAATACATTACACATATGCTGTGGTGAGCATCACGCAGTAGACAACTGTATTCTCCGTAGTTTGAAGGAAGAAAGAAACACCAAATAGATTACATTTAAACTAAAACCAAAAGTGGCTTAAATTAAATATTAAATATAGCCAAACATTTGTGTTTGTTATCGTTATTTGTTTTTTTCTTATTTGTTATAATACGTACCTACCATTCTAGAAAATGAAATTTTTATTAAATGGAATGATCCTGATACATCAAAATAGTATTTCATATATAGTGCATTACGACTAAAACCCAAGATTTACGAGGTAACCATCAAGAAAATACTCATACATTTTCATAAACTGCAATGGTTTAATGCATTCAGTATTTATCTAACGGCATTTTTATTGAATGAGATGTTACGCGAATCATACTGTACACCGAGTGGCTCAGAGCAGCACTCGGCACGGTAAAAGGTGCATTATAAATGGAACATCTGCTAATCTAAAACCTAACTTAACGAACGTAAAACTATTCCAGTGGCGTGTCAGAATCAGAAAAAAATGTTACAATGTTCAAATATTATCACCTTTCTCCATAATATTGTTATATCTTTGCGCAAAGCATCTTCCTTTTTGAAATATTAATTATTTTGCGACCTTCTCCCCATAAAAAATCACTGTCAACAAGCACAAAAACCTCTTGCTTAAGTAGGGCTGTTCAGGCAGTGGCTTGAAGCATCCTCGAGCAAGGGTAGAGTGGCTCTCAGCGAGATTACGCATTACCAACCCCCTCGAGGTCTAATTTCCCTAAGATCAGTCGAAGCTGTGCTGAAGGATGCTCCAAAGGATAATATGTAATGGACGTGGACAAGGCCCAGTTCCTTTGACCTCCTGCAACCGTTGCTTCCTCAAAGAGGGCCACCAACCACAGAAAGTGCTCGTTTCGTAATTCAGAAGGGCATAACAATACGGCAACGAGGACTTCAGGCATGAATTAACCCTAGCAAGCGCAAATTATGCTTTTGACTAAGAAATTTTGACCTAAATTATGGTTGGTCTTCCAAAGAACATTATTGTTGTCTGCGTTAAGGCGTTGTTGAGGCGACGGCCCTGTGGGACACTTCAAATGAAATTTGCCATAAATTGCTCCTTTGTTTTGTGAAAACGGTTAAATACTACTTGACGTAGTTTTTAGAGGACTCGGTTTAAATTCAGTTTGGGTGTAAGTCAAGGCATTAATTCGGGAAGAATCTTGCTTAAAGTCAATTTGAAAAACTAACAATGATACAATTTGTGCTCTGGGCGACACTTTTTTTTGTATAACCCTATATATTTACCGTTGGGATTTTAGACTAGACTAGAGGAAATTCAACAAACTAATTTAATTTGTTGCTTAATATGTGGTTCAAATGGTGTGGCAATTTATTAACTTAATGTTGTAGGACTCCGTACATTGTATTTTTAGATCTAGCTAGAAAATCGGTGTCGTTGCCAGGATGGAGTTTATTTAACTTTTTTAAAGTATTACATGGCTTCTAAGTGCTTATACTAAAATATTATTGTAGAAATGGTTGAAAACGTCTACCTGTACGCCGAAAAACGAAGTGCGGCTAATGTGAAAGACAATACGTATAATATACGATAAAGTTAATTGGTAACAAAGCCTTGGCATTGTCTGATTGTAAATAAATCAGTTATATCTTTATATTAGGAATGCATTCATTATGTTCTTAAAGAATTGTATTTTATATTGTAAAGGTAGATTGATTTTATCGTATTTTAGCACTACTTTTGGCAATGTTTACCATAAGTTCTTATGATTTCTTTGAAAGTGTTTCACTTTATTTCAACCTTGGATATGTTGTCTACTAGTACTTAAAAACCAACGTAGCTACGGTGACAATAGGAAACGCTAATTTTGGCCTATTTTGAATCACTTCAATATACCCTTAACTGTAAATAAAAATGAACGTATTATGTAATTTTTGAAATCTCTATGTATTTAGTTATTTTGAAAACGTATATTTTTTCCGGGTTATGGATTTTTCGAGCTGTGTAAACAATATTTTATCCAAATAAACAACAATCAACGCAATTTAACAACAATCAACGCAAAAAATAAATAAATCACAAATCGAAAACTGAAAAATTGTAAGTTTACAGGTTCAGTAGGTTGTGTTTCCGCCTCGACTTGTTATGACAGCTTGACAACGACAATCCATGCTTGAAATTAACACACTTAACTGCTCTTATTCAAGATTATCCCACATTTCCACTAATGAATTCCCTAGGTCGTAAGAGTTGCAGGGGGTGGTTGAAAGGATCGTACTTGTCTTCCGAGAATGTCCCATAGGTACTCAATCGGATTCAAGTTGGTACTTCTGGCTGGCCATTGCATAACAGGAATACCAACGTCGTCTAGGTATTCTTGCACAATTCTGGCTGTGTGGGGCCGAGTGTTGTCGTGCATTAATTGGAAGTTGTCTCCGATGTATGGGGCATATGGCAAAACCTGCTGTTCTAAGATATCCGTAATGTACGTCTGAGTGTTTAAGGTGCAGTTGGGGAGGATATGTAGGTCTGTACGGGCCGTGAAAGATATGCCTCCCCATACCATTATTGAGTCACCACCAAACGCAGTCGTGGGGGCAAAATTGCATTGAGCATATCGTTCAGTTGGACGTCTAAAAACTCGAATGTGCCTTTCACAACTCTCCAAACAAAATCTGGACTCGTCTCTGAACAAAATGCGTCTCCAATCTTCATTTTCCCAATTCAAGTGGTTTCTAGCAAAATCCAACCTGTGTCTGCGGTGGTCTGCAGTCAACTGAGGGCCAATAGCTGGTAATCTGGCTTTCAGATTTCCTTACAGAAGACGTTGGCGAACGGTTTCAATGCTAACCTGCACATTATGTATTGCTGAAAGTTGTCTTTGGACGGCTCTTGTGGTGGTAAAGCGCTCTCTGAGTGCCGGCATTCGAAGAAAACGATCTTCTACAGCGGTAGTAGCACGTGGTCGCCCTTGCCCTGGTCGCCTGTCATGTTCGTTAGTTTCTCTGAAACGCTGGATGACCCGAGAAATGGTTGTGTAGTTTACCCCAAACCTATCAGCGATAGCGCGGAAAGAATATTCTTCTTCGGACAAAGTAAGGGCTGTGACACACTCATCACAACTTAAGTTTTTTGAGATACGTTGCATTTTAAATAAAACTGATCGTACAAGCAATTGTTTGATGACAGCTCCACGATTTGATACGTTTTAAAGTAAAACGAAACTGCAAGTAAATTGTAAATGTGTATGTAAAATTCATTAATTTGTTTTAACAATGTTAAAGATATAGAAACAGACCAACAATAACATCTGTCTATCAGGTTTGTATCAGACATTCGTTCCATGCATTTAGTTGGAGTAGATAGCGCACTACTTTTCTTTCATCGCAATACTAATAATTGGTGCGTTAATTTCTTAGAGCAGGGTATTTTATTTTATGGTTTAGCTACATTTGCAGTCCTAAAACATTATTTCTTTTCTTTTAAACATTTTTACGTTTATTGGCGTTATATTGTTGGCTTTTCTATGTTTCATTTTAAAATTTAAATATTAAAACAATTACTACAATTTACATTTAGCAAGTCTCCTATTTATGGTGTATAGCCAATGGTGGGGTATGATTAGCTCAACCGATTACTTAATTTAAATGTTGCCTCATTTATATGCGTAACTTTTATATGACCCTGTACATTTCCTATTATCGTTTTTCATTCCAGACCCGCATATTCTTTTATTCTGAACCATGTTCAACAAGCCCAACCCAGCCCATTGTACTATTAAAAATTTTTACGCACAGTACTCTCATTTCCGGTACACCTGATTTTCATTTGTCTGAAGCGAAGCCGCCCTTTCGAAACGGCACCTGAACTAACGTAATGCATGTGTGTACAGCGGCCCACGTTGACAACTGAACGCTGCCGCAACCGATACTCTTTTGTCCGATCCGTGGGTGACTGGATAATACATTATTGCATGGTGGATCTAGCGTGCATGTGTGTGTATGAGTGTGTGTGTTTCGTGAGTTTGCTTGGTAGACATGCTATAATATGCAAGTGCGTTTTGAGTTTCTACCGGCATAAATTGTTGCAATGCATTATAAATTGGGTATCGAGACAGAACTACGTGTTTTATACAATGGGAATTACAGTTAATGGGAATTAGGGAAAATGGGAGCTAAATTTCAAACTACGTGAAGCCCCAAAAATATACTCACTTTTTCTAAGATTAAGCAAATTTTTACTTCATTACTATTATAACATTGATTATTGAAGTACTTTCTCATACGATTACCTGGTTACTTCCTCGTCATTCGTAGGAAATGTAGACACATTGAAAAATAAGAAGGAAATTTAAAATCTCATCTATTCCGTTTCAACAGTATTTATCAGGTATTTTACTGCGACTACTACCTCATTATTTAACACAAAAGTTTCTTATAACATTTATTAAATGTATAGTAGCTTCCACATACTACAATAAAAAAATATTGGGATTTTGTTCCAGTTCTTTTCAATTGTATTTGCAATAAAGTAAATAACGGGATTATCACAGGTACTTCTTCGCCAGTTTTTCTTTTATATAAAATATTGTCTTATTGGAGCAGGTCCTCTTCAACATTATAATTTAATTTAAATTAGTCCCTTACCTAAGACTATGCGTATAAATTTAATTGTGTTCTATTTAGTTGTAATTACATTCGTATAATTGTACGAAAGGTTCTTCTTCGAGTACTTTATCTCTTACGAGACGTAGCGATCTTCTCTCCTACGTATGTGTTGCGCGTTTAGATCGCCACAGACATGGAGGACTTACAGCTTAAGGTGGGCTCCGAACCACGGGAAGTGTAAACACTTCTACTCCACAGAAGATTTACTAACTACGCATAATACCTCGCTGGTTTACCATTACCTAGCAAGGGAGAACGACCGTTAAAAATCCGACGTTCCGATTCTGGGAATTGAACCCAGGACCTTCAGCGCAAAAGTGTAACGCGTTTAAATCTAGCCTACGGCCGCCTCAAAAGGTTACTTATAGGTAATTCCTCACAATTTGTGACATAAATGTCACTACTATAGAAGAATACTTCCTCGTCGTTTTTATCAAACATTTAAATTTATACAAATAGTAATGAAAAGTAATTTTAATTAATAAATAAATACGAAACGGTTTAAACTCCCGGAAGTAAGTATCCGAGAAATAAAATCGGGGCAAGTTACTAATAATAGGTATTATACAAGGTGTTTCTAAAAGGTCTGTACAGAGAATGTTTGTCTGTAAAACATTTCATAGGTGTTAGCCAAACCCTTAAAAAAATATAAGTTTCTTTGCAAGTGGATTATCAACTTTTGACTACGTATGTAACATCCCCATGCAAAAAATTATGTCGCAAACCCCATTTTGCTAGTACAGATTAGTAAACTAAATTTAATTTCCATCGCTGAAAACATTCTTCTCTTATATAAAAATTTAAACATGTTTTGAAAGATCTTTTGTGCTTGACAATGCCTTAACGAAGCACCATTGGATAGAGGTTTTAGTTAATCATCCTATGTTAGAGACACCTTCTATACAGGGCGTATCATAAATAGGTACAAATATTAATTCCGATGGTAGATTACAATATATACAAACTAGAAAAAACATTTCTTTGGCAGTGGGACCCTTAAGATATAAAAATTTGACCAAAAATTGTTTGAGTACCGCAAGATAATAACAAAAACTTGAGTTCAAAGACATGTTATGCAAAGGAGAGTAAGATAGAAGTGCAAAACGATTTCTTATCACCTGCCACAAACCAATACTAAGTATTAGGTAGGTCAGTAATTTCTTTTCAGTCTGTTGTTGTTATCACAAGTTAGACAAGTTTTTACGTGTTTGCCACTTGGATTTACTTTACAATTAAGCAATAACCTTCTACAGCTTAAATGCATTTTCTATGTATCATCAGCAGTTCTCAAAGAAAATTTTATTTTATTTTTTAATTAAAAAAA
>JABXWE010034218.1:0-13124 GCA_014611495.1 Limonius californicus
GTTTGTACCATAACTGGACTCCGATAAAAGCTTAGTAATATTATAGCTTGAAGTATTATTATAAACAGAAGCAAAATAATTAGCGAAGCATTCTACGACATCTGCATTATTTGAATAATTTAATCCTCGGTAATTATAATTTTGTTCCGTGTTCCTATTTATTTTCTTATTATTTACATAATTCCAAAATTTATTTACATTTTCGTTAATTTCTAATTCAACAGATTCTATATAATTTTGATAAGAAATGTCCAGTTGTAAAATCGAAGTATCAGAGTAAATTTAACTTTGTGTTCAAAAAAGGTAATATGCCCTACGTAGGTTTGTCAGATGTTCACAGGGGAAGAATTGTTGCTCTTGTTGAGCAAGGAATGTCACAAAGGCAAATCGCAACAGCGGTGGGCGTCTCGCACGTTGTTTCGAAACCTATGCAAGATTTTTAGAATTGGAAACGTTCAAGAACAGGCCTAGACAAATTCGTCGTAGAGTAACTAGTGATCGACAAGACCGGTTTTTAATTCAAATAGTTAGAAGAAATCTAACCTCTTCTCATCCGGAGCTCCAAAGGCAACTTTTACATACTACAGGGGTTGGTATTTCAGTTGAAACAATACGAAAGAGACTTCGTGCCCGAAATTTATTTAGCAGGAGACAATTAAGGGTTCCCGATTTATCCAGACAGAACAAAATTGATTGGCTAAATTGGTATCTGGAACACTAGAACTGGACAATTGAAGATTGGCAAAATACCCTTTTTTTAGATGAAACCAGAATTGGTTTGAGGTCAGCTGTCCGTCGAATTCCTTGTTTTAAGAAGTCGAGGCAGACAAGCAAATCAAGTTAGACTACGAGGTCGGACAAATATATAACGGGATTGATCAAATACAAAGCATGTGAGGTAGCCATGAAAATACCTCTAGCGTCCTTCTAAGTAATCTCCCTCGACTTCTACGCACCGTTGACATCGACGATACAAGTCGCGGAAAGCCTGCTTAAACTTGTCGCGAGGAAGTGCGTTTAGTTCGGCGTTAACATTCCGTTGAATGTCTTCCACGTCGTCAAAGCGCCTTCCCTTGAGGGTCATTTCAGCTGAGGAAACAGCATGAAGTCCGCTGAAGACAGATCCGGCGAATAGGGAGGATGTTCTAAGACTGGGACATTTCTTGTCCCCAAAAACGTCTTCACAATCAAGGCAGAATGCACAGGGGCATTGTCGTGTAAAAGGTGCCACTTGCCGGAGGCTGCCAAATGCGGTCGCACACCTCGAATGCGTTTTAGTAAACGCGTCATGACACCCTTGTAGTACAGGCTAGTGGCGGTGACACCCGGTGGCACAAATTCTTTGTGAATGATGCCTTGACTGTCGAAGCAAGTGATCAGCATGGTCTTCACTTTCGATTTTTGGAGACGGAATTTCTTTGGCCTGGGAGACATCTTCGATCGCCAATCCATGCTTTGTCTCTTGCTTTCTGGATCGTACTGGAAGCACCACGATTCGTCACCAGTAACAATTGAATCCAGAAAATTTGAGTCACTGCTGGCTGTTGCAATGAAGTCGCGGGAGGTGTTCACTCGATGCGCTTTTAGTTCAGCGGTCAAATTGTGCGGTACAAATTTGGCATAGACCTTCAAATCCTTCTCCAAAATGGTTCTAATGGTTTCACGGCTAATACTCAGCTCCTACTCCATCATTCTCAGTGTCAGTCGTCGATCAGCCGCCACAAGTTGTCGGACTTTTTCGATCGTTACGGAGTTTCTCGTTGTGATCGTACGACCCGGCTTCTGATCATCGTAAAGGTTCTGCCGACCTCCACGAAATCTGGCAAACCACTCGAAAACGTGAGTATGGGATATGGCCTCATCGCCATACACAGTTTTCAACATCTCGAATGTCTCTGTGACCGTTTTCCCCAATTTGAAACAAAATTTAATGTTCGCTCTCTGCTCCATGTTTGACTTGTGTCACATGTGACACCTGCACTAACTTGTTCATTTGCATGCATAACCTACCACGCAAGTTCTGACAGGATGCCGTTTTAGCTATGTGTAGACGAAAGTTCCAGCTACAATTTGGATATGATTTGGAAATAGTTAGTTTCTTATAGCGTCCGCAGTAGTGCCAATCCCGTTTCATATTTGTCCGACCTCGTATATGCTCTTTTTAGCATAGTTTGGCGCCCAAGTTTATTCCAAGGTAGGTAGCTGCCTCACTCATTGTATCAGTTAGACGTTTCTGGGACGAGCGGTCTGGGTAATCGAGAAATACCATAGTAAACAATGCAAATCCAAACAATTACTTCGCTCGTTATATACAATATCCCGTTGTACCAGAATTAGTCGAAAGTAAGTTGATTTGTGTAGTATGTAGGCAAATAGAAAATCACCGAGAAATTTTCAGAAAAACGAAATAATATAAAAATTTATTTTAAGTGGGTTTAGTACTACGAATGGTAGAGAACCTAGTTGGAGAAGAGCAAATGAAGGAAGTTATTCGAGCCTACCTCAACAAATACAAACATCAAAACGTTGTCAGCCAAAATTTTGTAGACGTTCTACAAAACTTCGTAAACAGGAAACGTTTTTATGAATGGGCCAGAAACATAAGCAACGTAAATTAAATCAAATTATTCTTGTTACTAAAACTTGCTATATTTTCTGTGTTTTATAGGTGGCCGGTTTCCATAAAATACATAACAAATGTATACCGTAAGCCTGAATTGGTGTGGTTCAATAAATCCTAATGTCAATGTAAATTTGCAAAACTATCAAATGCAAATTCACTTTTGCATGTTGTTTTAGTAATTCTAATGGGCTTAGACTAGATTTAAAAAACAAAATGGTTGCTACCGATCAAACTATCCGGAGAACACGTGAGAAGAGCTAGCTAAATTTATAGTGGTACTTGATTATTTTAACTGGTCCTATAAAACTCACCAAAAAGCCTAAATATTTTATATCTGTAAATTTTACATCTACAACTTGAAGGAAAAGTTCTCTGTTTTACTTACCAAAATTCAATTACGAAATCATAGAACAGGCCCTGAAGATATTTTTACAATTTACAGTCAAATTGTTTTCGTTCAGTTATCAGTATTTACGTGTAAATATTTTATTTTATAGTTTAAATTGAGAATTTAGATTCTACAGTTTCAAATAAATTTACGGTTGAAGTAAAAAAATTACAATTTGCGACGAGAATCTACAAGATGTGCAGAAAAAAAGAATTCATGATGACCAAAGTAAATTATACATCAAGACTTCGGATGGTTTAAATCTTCTTCGGGAAGAACTTCTGTACTGCATTTTTAAATTTTATTTGTATATTAAATTACATTCAATATTCAAAATTTCCCTGTATTAACTATCGAAGTTGCTCTCTGAAACTTGAAGCCTTAAAAGGAAGAAAAGCAGGAAACTATATACAACTTCTAGTTTCCTGTTGCTGTTACTAATCTACCTAAGAGACAATATACAGAAAACACCGCAACTGAATTTGAAAAGAACTTGTAATTAATGTTAATTCACTTCCAATATTAAAAACTATTCATATACAGGGTGGTCCACCGAAAACGAAACAGGGGTTTTTTAGTGCCACTAAACCTCGTTTCTTCGAAAAACGCCCGAACACGTCAAATTTATTGCCGGGGGGACATATAGTATGGCTATTTTTGTTCACCTGTCTTCAACTCCAACATTGGGGTGATTTATGGAATAATTAGGAAGCATTGACCAGACCATACGTTAGCGTAAACATTTGAATGTTTTTTACGTCAGCGTCACGCCCTGTTACGTAGCGGTCGTTGGTTTCTTTGAACATTTAAAACGTTAAGGTAATAACTTGCCAAAAACTTTCATTTGAGGTTTTTTTGATACAATTAATAATTACGCTATGACTGCCATTATTCCATGCTTTTGAAAGACCCTGTATATTAAAAATGGGAACTCAGAATTTTATTCATATTTGAAAAAACCACATATCCAGGTGGGGCTGTACCGAAAACGTTGCTTTGAAACTTGGTTCATCAAAACAGGGATAAACAAACATATAGGTCCTACTTTGTTTAAGTAGGTTTGTGATTCCTTCCTTCAAATTGTGTTATAATTAACAGGAACATAGGTGTCTCGCAATAAGATTTACATAGTGCAAATATGTGTATCGGTTGCATAGAGCAGTATTGCGGTCAAATGGTATTCGTAGTCCAGCACAATCCGTGCTTGTCAGTACTCGGATGGGTGGACCAATATAGCGGTCGCGCTTTGGAGGGTATGTAAAACCGACGGTCTCGGTTTTCTTACGAGTATCACTGACAATCGTAAACCATGTAGTGGAACTTCTCTTCTCTGTTCGGCGGGTTAGGCTAGCCTTCTGCCCGGCATACGTGCACAGAGGGCTCATGGAACCTAGTCCATTGTAGGTAATTAACAGGCCATTGGCCTGTACACAGGAGAAGAAGAAGAAAAGAGAAATATGACTGTGTGTGTGTGGCAAAAACTTTTATCATAGAGTTAATTTTAAGAAAGTTATTTATATTTGAATATTGCTACTGTATGTTCATATTTCAAAAACTAGAGATTTTACAGAAACCTATAAAATGTACTTCAATTCCACAAACATCTGCTAAAACAAGTTTAATTCTTTTACATCATTCCTCTTCCTCCTAGTTGTCGTATCTGTTGAAGTTGACGACCATTATGGAGTTGTTTACCCTACGTTGTGCTTCGTGAAATAATGTTGACCAATTTGTTTTGATTTCTCTTTGATGTTCCTTAGACAACCCATTTTCTCTACCAACCTACTACTCCTCTTTTGTCCTCTATATTGCTGTGTGTTTTAACTTGCAGTAGAGGACAGTCTAATCTATATTTAACAGCCTACGATACTGTCTCATTTTGAAAGCTTGAAATGTTCTCAGATATATTTTTGTAATGGACCAGATTTCACAGCCGGACAGAAAAAAAGACCAAATCCAACGTTTAGAGTTCTTAGTGCAACACTAACTGAAAATTATATATGTATCTTATTGCACAATATCCTACTCATTTCATTCCATTCGAAACATGCACGCCCTATTTCTATACGCCTCTTGATTTATATTTTATATCATTAGATAATGACAACACAATGAAAGTCTCATATGATCACATTACTAGACTTTCCATACATTGTCAGATGTGGAAAACTTTCGCTATTCTTAGTCTAAATGTGATTTTTAATGACGATTTGTAAACAGAAAACTTTCTTAACGTACTCTGTGTTAATTCCAAATTATGAATTGTACTTTCGAAGTGCGAGACTAAAGCAATCGTTCAGAAACTCAAGAGAATTAAAAATGCATATCGGTTTTAATTGACAGACACCAAGACATAATTTTGAATGCGTTTGTGGGCCCACGTCTGCTCTACAATTAGCTTCAGGTCTTTTTGTCCTTAGAGTTTCTTCTCTGTTATTATATTTCCAGCGTTGCCAAGTCTGAAGTAGCTTCATTGATAAGTCTTTTTTGGGACGTCTAATTGGCCTTTGTCCTATTACAATGAAATATTTTTTTAAGTGTGGTTTTTACATCCACTCCAACAATATAACTATTCCATTGTAATTTTGATGTTTCCATCACACTAATTAGATCTGGTACCTGGAAAAAAATATCGAGTTTGAAGTTGTATTGACGTCGCTATCCGTTGTTGTGATTTATAATGCCAAATTTTACTGGGCACCAAGTCGGGACTGTGTGGCGGATGGTTAAATGTTTTCCATCAAGTTGTACAGTGTAAGATGCCGCATGCAATCGGGCATTATCGTGAAAAAGTACGACTTTAGAAGTCAGCAATCCTCGCCTTTTGTTCTGAATCGCCCTTCTCAACTTTCTGAAGGTCTCACCATACGTTTGCATTAATTTTCGTACCGGTTTCAATAAATCAACCAACAATACGCCATTCCAGTCCCAAAAAAACAGCAGGCATAAGCGTTTGGTTCCCGAACGTTTGCTTGATCTTTGTGGCTTTGGGTAAAGTCACATGCTTCCACTGCATTTATTGTTCTAAGTTTTCAACATTTGTGTTATACCAGGATATCGAATCTTCAGAAAAGACAGAGAAGCAGCAGTAGGATGGGGACGAGCGGCGATAATCGCAAAGCGGAATCTAGTAATAACCCCACTCGATCTGGATAATATTCATCACATGGAAGCCACAGAAGCAAACATTACCATGACGAATAATAGCATGCTTAAACTTATTTGTGTATACAAGTCGCCCAATAAACAGCTCAAACGTGATGAACTTGAAAGCATTTATGTTAACTTGGAACCCACACTACTAGTAGGAGATATTAACTGCAAACCTACAAACTGGGGATGCAGGAAAACAAACCCCAGTGGCACTAAACTCAACAATTATGCTTCTGAGCTTGCAATACACATTTCAGCACCTGTTGACTACACTTATTATCCATATAGAGTCGACTACTTGCCCGATATTGGATATTGGATATTGGACATAACTCTACACAAGGACTTAGCTATTCCAATTAGCCAGACTGTCTTAACGGAGCTTGATTTGGACCACCTGCCTGTAATCATAACACTCAACGTCTCCCCTCATCATCACCCCAAAATTCCTAAGCTAATAAAAGGACCAATATATTGGGACCTATTCCAAACATCTTTAAACAACCTGTTGTCTTGCCCAACGAATCTCACTTCGCAGTCGGATATTGACAACTCTACAGAACCGTTCAAGGATGCCGTCAATCAGGCAGTACATAATGCCACCATCACAAGCCCACCGCCTAGATTTTCTAACCACATAAATCCTCCACATAGTATATTTAACTTAATTAAAGAAAATCACAGAATCAGAAGACTATGGCATAGAACTCGTGACCCAGGGACCAAAACTCGACTCAATGAACTAATAAGACTGATCAGAGACAAATTAGTAAACATAGAATTGTATCCTATAATCAATACATAGAAAATCTAAGCCATGGAGATCCCAATATTATGTGGAGAGCCACAAAAAATATTCTCAAACAACCTCAAATAATTCCTACTCTTCGAGTCAATGATCGTGCATTTTCAGAAGAGAAGGAAAAAAGCGAAGTGTTTGCTGATCATCTGTAAGTATTCACTACCACGTTTGAAGGAAACAACCTAGAACATGTTGTCAACAGGTTGTGCTAAATGTTAATAACAGCATCTCTAATAATACAACTCTCACAGAACTAGCCACACCCACAGAAGTCAAAGAATATATTAAAAGACTGAAAACTAATAAAGCCCCTGGAAATGACATGCGACCAAACATAATTCTCAAAAATCTCCCGCCTAAATTAATATGCTTCCTAACGGCAATCTTTAATGCATGCCTAAGAATAGAATACTTCTTAGTTGTATGGAGACAAGCTTTAATCCTAATGTTCCCCAAACCTGGAAAAACTAACAGGGATCCGACTGGATATAGACGAATAAGTCTATTATCCACCCTCTCCAAACTATTAGAACGAATTATCCACCGCCGTCTCATTAAATTTCTAAATATTAACAATCTAATACCTCATCTTCAGTTCTGATTTAAAAGTGCCCACTAATCACCAGTTATTGAGACTTACAAAAATGATTGAAAGAGGGCACGAAAACAAGATGCACACCCTTGCCACATTTGTAGCCGGCAGGCATTTGATCGAGTCTGGATAAATGGTTTATTATACAAAATGTTGAAAATGAACACTCCTCAATACCTATTACAAATTATTCAATCATTCTTATAAGGCAGAAGATTTCAAGTAAGAATCGGGGCGTACACCTCCTCAACACGACAAGCAAATGCCGGTGTCCCGCAAGGATCAATACTTGGCCCAATACTGTTTAATGTCTTTATGTCAGACATCCCAACTATATCCAATGCGGCTTTAGCAATGTATTCTTATGACACCGCCATTATTACACAAGATTATGACATTTACCAAGCAGCACATAATCTACAGGAAAGTGTTGAGCAACTAAATCATTGGTTCAAAAAGTGGTGCGTAAAAATAAATGCCGATAAATGTGATGCCAAGATTTTCACACTTCACAGGCCTGAAGATCCACCAAACATATTTATTAGCAATACCCCCATCCAATGGAACCCAAAAGACAGCGCCGTCCGCTACCTTGGGATGTATTTAGACCGTAAACTGACCTGGACCTATCATATTAATAAGAAACTATCAGACTCCTATGCGAGGTTCAGGATGCTTTACCCAATTTTGAACAAAAAGTCCCCACTCAGAATTCAATGTGGGATATTAATTTATACAGCCATAATTAGACCGATATTCACATATGGCAGCAGTATGTGGAGTGCAAACATTAATAAATTACAAGTTTTGCAAAATAAAGTACTGCGCCCCATAACCAAGTTTGTAAGAAATGGACAGCTCCACAGAGACTATACAGGAATTCATTACTACGACCTCTAAAAGTTTCTACAACAACCTTGATAAATGCAGTGGTGCAGTCTTGTATCGCCTGGGATCCAAAACACTTCACAGAAGACTAAAAAGAAAGCTACCCAGAGACCATTTACCAAGCGACAGTGAGTAAAATATTCATCACAGTGAACAGCCCTATTTTAAAATTGTAGTGCGCATAGTGCTCCAACACCAGACAACTCTATTAACTAATACTAACTATCAAAGACAAACACTTACCAACTGCCGGAATTAGTGACAGAGGCCCAGTGGTTCTCATTAGTGAGGCTTATCGTGATACCGATCAGTGAACAATACCATGAATAGCAAGTATTGCTGAACTGGTATAATCACATTACAAAAAAACAACATTTATGTTGAAATCTTGCCGCCGGTCACAATGGGACTCTGGTACTCATCCCCATAAGTTTCATAGTGATGCTGGAAGGTCAATGCAGAGGCCATTTACTGTTTTTTTGTGAACTTCCATCAACATCTTTGGTGTCCACAACGTGTTACGGGCCAATCAAGCTTTTTTGACGACCCGTAACTGGATAGGTGGAAAAAGGCCAACAGCTTAGCTCAGAGGAGTAGGGAGAGTTCGTGAAAATCGCTTCCTAGTTGTGTAGGGTTAGTCAAAATTAGTGGGCGCCACCTTCCAAATCCAGCTGATTGTAGGTCCTAGTGGAAGGCCGAGGAACTCACCTTTATTGTGCCTCCTGCTATATATATAAAGCTTGCAAAATTCATGCACATACAAATACAGAGTACACAATAATAAAAGAGACAGTAAATTTTGAAACACGTAATGAAATTATTGAAATGGCGATACAAAAAAAGACAGTCAATGGCATTTTTATGGTTTTACAAATGATAATTGAACGTCCAAGAAAACAAAACTCGCCGACGTTGACGCTCGATATTTAGGATATTTCAATAAATATCTGTGGCCAATGGCGTAGAGTTTACAGGAAAAATACAGTATTAATATCTTTTTGCAATTAACAATAAACAAATGGCGACTGAAGATGGTTTTTAGGTTGCATAAAACAAGTTCAATAACGTAGAATTTTGTAAGTTTGAGCGAGAAAAAAAAAGTTTCTTTTACACTGCAGAAAAAACAGATTCTTTACCTTGAATTCCGGTGGAGGCAGAACAATTCTGGTTCACAAGATGATGATATAAATCCATGGGTAGGACCCTGAAGACTGGGTTGAATGGAGTCAACACTAAGGGCCCGGAACTTTGATGCGCTCTTCGCACCGACGGTAACAGCAGAGAGACAGGAGCTGGGCTTTGAAAATTAATCCGCCAAAGGCGATCGGCTAATTCACACAGAATTGCCCTTACCGGGATTGAATCCAGTGTTTTCTTTAAATCCGACTGTAGTCGATGGTCTGTTTGTACCCCTTGGTAAAACAGCGAGATGAAATTCACACAAAACGGACACCCCTCGAAAAAACCCAAAAGCCGCCCTGCAGCACTTAACTTAATTACGGTCCCCCGACTGATGGAATTTTCGGAGACCCGGAGTCATTCGGATGTAAGGCTGACTGACGAACTTTCGCAACGGGAATTTGCGCTTCCCCCAAAAGATTGCACCATATTTCGAAATGTCATGTAAAAGTTCTAGAATCATGGACACGTGAATTCTCAGAAGTGTGTAAGGTCAAGCGCGAGAAAACCAATATTCGGCAATTTCGACACAAAAGGGAACTGTCAACATAACTCAATTTTCGAAAGACGCAAAGTAACCAAAACTGTTAACATACAAACGGCAATTAAATTAACGTTATTAATTCCGACGAAGCGGCAATCAAATTAAGAAATTAATTCATATAAAGCGACAAATTTTAAAAGAACATAACACACGTACAAAGTGTGTAGACTTTAGCCTGCTCGTAAAAATTGCATATAGTACTGTGTGAAATTTAAGGAAAATTTTCGGCCATTTCCGTAATCGTAAAACGCCGATCTTCACGAATGTTCTTGTTCACTTTTTCTACAAGATCGTCGGTGACAACAAAAGGTTTTCCACTTCGATCCTCATCGTGCACGTTTGTTCGGTCATCTCTGAAATTCCTACACCAGTGTCTGACCTTTCCTTCCTTAAACCTCGCATATTTTTGAGTTTTAGTTTTTTACACGAAAAAGAAGAATCACAGTGGCACTTCAGATTTCACGGGATTTTTAATCGTAATGTTCATTTTAGCGCTTTGTTATACAACTGAATTCAATGGAAAGGATAACGGTAAAGTGACAGTTAGCTGCCATAAAGCACTCCCACAATGCACCAAATTGACTAAGTCCCTTAGTTTCCGAATGATTCTTATATATTTAGTTTTTAAATAATTTACTTTCATCTATGTCGTCTGCGTTAGCTAGGATTTCAGTGGGTTTAATGATAGTCCTGTTAGTCTGGAGTCTTGATTACTTAATTAATTTTTCAAATGCTACATTAAATAAATGGCAATAAATGAGCCTCGCCTCGCTGTAGTGTTCAATTAAAAAATGGGTAATAAATCATTGTTTTCTTACTCGTATTGCTACTTTGTTCATGGTTAGCTTAGTCTAATAAGCTGTTCTTTGACGTCAATACCCTCCATGGCTAGATATAGTTCATTAACGATGCTGATTTAGTAAAGTACTTTGAACTGCATTAATAGGTTATGTGTAGTATTTACGTCCGAGTTTTTTAAATAAATTGCTTAACTCTAATTTCTGCTCTAAGTGCATCTTTCCTTGTGGATGTCTTATTAATAGCTGCCAATTGACTAACAGGCGTGATTGATATTATTGTGAAAAAAAGAGGTAATTTTTGAAGAGTGAAGAGTGAGCAAGGAATCTGCTTTTATATTATTTGGAAATTTTATATTCTATATTATTTTGTAATTGCAAATTAGTCAAACAATATGTTTTGTTAAATACAGTTAGAGCTTAAAAATGTATCCACTGTTTGTTGATTATAATAGATATAAAAGGTAGATTGTGTGAATAAATTAGCCTAATAAATGTGCATCTGTTTTTTACCATTGCCATTCCCGAAATTCCAATGGTAGTCTTGGAATTTGGAAAGTTCAAGTGAATTGTTTAGTTCATTTTTTAAATTCAAATCCAAGGTGTTACAGGTTTTCCGTCATCAGCAGTTCTTAGCTTATTAACTGGTTCATCTAGCTTTCCTGTTTATTTGTCTATAACTAGCGCGACTTGAGTATTTCATGATTTTGTTTGATGTATTCGAGCCTAGGTCTTCGCCTTGGATTTTTTTCTCTTAGTTTACATTTGGTTATAGTGGTTAAAAGCCTTTCTTAAAATATTGCCTATTACGCTCTTCTTCTTTGTATATGTTTGCACGTTATGTTTTTTTCATCAGCTCTTCTTAAGTCTTTCTCGTTGCTTATTCTATCTATCCAGGTTATTTTCATCATTATTTTATGGCACCACTGTTCAAAGGCTTTTATTTATTTATTACTTTCTGTTCCTAGGGTCCTTGTCTACAGCCCCATGAATTTTTTGAATTTTGAATTTTCAAAGTATTTATTGCCGAATAAAATGCATGGCATACATACAAATTAGAAGGCAAATGCCGTTATATGAGTTGCATCCTCTTCAGCCATCCAACCCCATGCAATAGTGCACCCCATAGATGTATAAGTACCAATAAACTTGTTTTCTTTATTTAGTGATAATGTGTTAGATGTAAAGATAGAAAGCTCTTGTCGCTATAGATTCTTACCAGACGGAAAACTGGGAATCTGGAAGCTCTGAAAACTGTTTATTTTAGAAAAATTAATTTAAATAATATGATTATTACGTTGTACAACAATGCCGTTCTACGGAGTGAAACAGTTGCACTTCGCGCAGCTTGTTGATTAGGGAAGGGCAATACGCAGCAGTGCGTTAAAATGTTGTTCATTTGCTGTCTGTAGACTAAAGTCCATAAACTTAATGTTAGGTAAATACATTAAATGTTACATGTACATAGTAATGCTCGTACTTTTATTGTTACAAAATATTCTTTCTTATAATGGTCATACAATAGTCATTAGTATGGAGAAATTAACTACCAGTCGAACATGAAAAGCAGAAATAATAAATCTACTTGCTACGTATTGTTCTGCATTTGTACGATAAGTTTCTAAATAATTAAATTTTTTTATACTATTTTCGTTTATTCTATACACTATACACAACAATGTGAAAGTTAGGTTTCGGGAAACTGTTAGCTGCTCAATCATGTGAAGTAGTGTTAAAAGCGTATTAATTTTTAAGAAAAATTGCTGATAAAGGTGTTAATATTTCGAATTCATCAAAAGTGGATAAAAAAACCATTTATCGGCGGCAACTGATGTATCTACAGCTTTTATTTGCCGCTTTTTGAAAGAAGGCGAATAAACAGAAAATGCAAGGGAAGACGATGAAAATGGTGAAACTCAAGAAAATTCGAAGATATTACATCACCAAAACGTAAGCGACTGAGAAAATCTCCCATGGAAAATCTAGAAGATTTCGAAGTGTATGACACTCGGAATGTTATCTACAATTTTCATAAAACCAACAATGAATAATAATTACAAGGTTATTACAAAAATTAAAAGATTTTGATTTTAAGCGCGGGGACGTCTAAAAACTCGAATGCGCCTATCACAACTCTCCAAACAAAATCTCGACTCGT
>JABXWE010034219.1:0-22420 GCA_014611495.1 Limonius californicus
CATTTAAGATTCACCCTGTCTACAAAATAACTTTGTACTACATTTCGATAGGTAAACATAGTAGGGGTTTGACATCCTTAAGCACTAATGATGATGTTTGTCTTTTTATGTTTTAGATTTTAAATGGCCTCCATTAAATTTTGGATGGAATTTGTCAGATGTATTGAAGAGAACCAAAGAACAAGAAGGCAAAAAGCCAGAACTAAGGAGTGTGATAATTAAAGAAATCGAGAATGGTGATGTAGTTCCTCCTATTAGTAATAATGGTGTCCAAGAAATCGAAGCAATCGAAGAATGTCCCCGAGAGGAAGAGCAAGACACAGCTGAATCAGCTGAGAGTGACGTTGAAGAAGGCAAAGTTTGGGTGGAAATAGGTACATGGTCAAATGAAATGGCCGATTCGGAAACTGGCAATGATGACGTTATTGTTCGATATGCTTCACCCACGAGTTGGTTAAACACTGCTTATGACGATTTCTCTGAATCGGACGACAGTTATTCTATAGATGATGATTCTGATTGTGGAGGCTTAAGAATTGAATTCATGGGCGATAATACAGCTGAAGCAGTAGAAGAAGAAGAAGGCGAATCAGATGATGGCGGTCTTATGCTGACTTTAACAGACATGTGGCAACAGCTGGATCACTGTGAACGTTCTGAACAATTAAAAGTTGAATTTCAAGAAGCTTGTCGTAGTAACAAGCAATACCTTCTTTCAAATAATGTTTTAGTATTAAAAGAACAGATTTTTAGAAGGACAGAAGAAAGATTTAGAGATGCCACAGATATAGGGAAACCCTGTAATGGCTATCCAAAAACAATTGATGAATCTATTTGTATATCCAGTCCGTCTCGCTCAAATATTTCCAAAGAACTTAGTGTTGTTAAGACATGCAACGGTTTGGCGTTATATAATGACGATAAATTGACTTTTAGTTTTGATGAACAGCCGAATTTAGCTGAACATCCCGGACCAAGTCCCAGTGTCATATTGCAAGCCTTGACAATGTCTAACGCTAACGATGGAATTAACTTAGAACGACTGGAAACTATTGGTGATTCTTTTCTCAAATATGCCATTACTAATTACTTGTATTCAAAATATGAAAATGTGCACGAAGGAAAATTAAGTCATTTACGTTCGAAACAAGTAAGTAACTTAAATTTATATCGTTTAGGCAAACGAAAGGCTTTAGGTGAATGCATGATTGCTACAAAATTTGATCCGCACGATAATTGGTTACCACCATGCTACTACGTACCAAAGGAATTAGAAGAGGCTTTAATGGATGCTCGTGTTCCCGCTAATTACTGGACACCGGCAGATGTAGCAGCTACAAGAGACATGACAATCGATGAAATCTGTCAGATGGTAAGAGAACACGGAGAAGCTTTGGATATCCCAAGTATAATTCCGTACAATTTAGTAACGCAACATAGTATTCCTGATAAAAGTATTGCTGACTGTGTTGAAGCCTTGATTGGGGCATATCTCATAGATTGCGGTCCTCGTGGTGCCTTGCTTTTTATGGCTTGGTTGGGCATGCGGGTTCTTCCGCAACGTGAGAATGGCACTTATGGAGAATTAGAGTGTCCTCATACTCCGTTACTGAGAAACGTGACCAATCCTGAAGGTGAACTGGAAATTTTACTGGATGGTTATGATAAATTTGAAGATAGCATTGGGTATCACTTCAATGACCGTGCTTATTTACTACAAGCACTCACACACGCTTCATATTCGCCAAACGCTTTGACAGATTGTTATCAAAGGCTAGAGTTCCTTGGGGATGCTGTACTTGATTATCTTATTACCCGCCATCTTTATGAAGATACACGAATGCACTCACCGGGTGCTCTAACTGATCTTCGATCAGCTTTGGTAAACAACACGATTTTTGCTTCGTTAGCAGTGAGGCACGGTTTCCATCGATATTTCCGACATTTGTCACCAGGCCTACACGAGGTTGTAGAACGTTTTGTTAGAATTCAGGAAGAAAGTGGCCACGCCCTTGTAGAAGAACTCTATCTTTTAGCTGAATATGAATGCGAGGAAGTTGAGGATGTTGAGGTTCCCAAAGCTTTGGGTGATGTGTTTGAATCCGTAGCGGGAGCTATATTTTTAGATTCAGGTATGTCTCTGGATGCCGTTTGGAAAGTGTATTATCGTATGATGCATAACGAAATAGAAAGGTTCAGTGACCATGTTCCTAAATCGCCTATACGCGAACTTCTCGAATTAGAACCTGAAACTGCTAAATTTGGAAAGCCTGAAAAGTTGGCGGATGGGCGACGGGTTAGAGTTACCGTAGAGGTCTTCGGCAAAGGTGTGTTTAAGGGCATAGGTCGAAACTATCGCATTGCCAAATGCACAGCAGCTAAATGTGCGTTAAAGCATCTGAAGAGGCGAGGTCTTCTTCGTCGTAGCTAGCACTGATTTTAATTAATTTTTATTAAGTACTAAAATAATTGTGATATGTTCATGCACACTTTTGTGATGCATATAAATTTTTATTATCGTTTATTTTTAACATTAGGTGTACCATAAAGGATCACTCACAATCATAAAAGAATTGTTTTTCGTTTTGTTGTACTTACATAATTCCACTTAAATATTCACATATTTGCAACTCATAAAAGACATTTATAGTTAAAATAATGTGTACAATTTGAGATATTGCAAAAAATACACGATGAAATGAAGTGAAATCACTTTTACTTGCCATTCTTTACCAATGTTGTAACTTTTATGGTTTCCAAGTTCTGGTGGTTTTTGGTGAAAATCTCACAACAAAAAATCTAGGAAAGGATATCACAAAATGTAAAATCTCATAGCAAAAAGCTCAAATTGTAAGCTACTACTTAATCTTTTATGCCGTACGGGACTACAAACCATGTAACTCCACAGGGCTGCATTGTTTCCTTAACCAGCTTGCACCAGAGATTCAAACTGTATTATGTTATTAAGTATTTAAATCGATTTTTTTATAATATTTCATTAGAATTTTAGTCAAAAATAATTTAATGGTTTATTGGAAGGTAATATTTTCTTTAATGGCTAAAGAAAACAGGCTTCACCAAATTCTAGTATGGTTGCTTATTTTCATGGTAAATTGTTTTATATTTTTCAACACTATTAAGAAAACGTGAACTCTATTTGTTGAGCATTGAGCTAGAACGTTAACAAACGCTTGACAGGTGCGTTGATTTACCGGATGTGTATTTACGTAATATTCCTTGCGTTTCTGAATTAACGCTCGCGCCGTCAGAATTCTTTTTTTAGAAGTTTCATCGATATAAAAAATTACTCGACCTGCTTCCCGATATTTTTGGATAGTTTTAAGATAATTTCGACGACACAATAATATCTTCTCTAACCATTAACATGGATTGACGGCAGCGACTTGAACATTTAAAATTTTTTTAATATTCCATATAAAGCCGACCTCTTAAAACTCGGCCATCATTGTTAACGACCGTCAAAATTTTATTTATGGTTGGTACGTCATTCCGAAAAAAAAAATTCGTGAACCTACACAAAAATTTACCAAGCTCAAAAATGCAAGTTTAGGAATAAATTTCGCATATTGTACAGAAAAATTACAATTTGTTTAAAAATAGCACGTACCTTCTTACAAATTGCAAAGAGAACAGCATCATCAATTTCATCTAAAAATTTTTTTCTAACTCCGGGGGATTTTGGAGAAGACACAGTTTTAGTATCCCGAAACTCCTTTAAAATTCTTTTTACTGTTGCAACACTAACACCCACTGTGCATTATACAAACGCTCTGAAAACCGATAAGCACTGCTCAAAAAACACACAAACTTAACCCGGTAATTACGAGTGCAAAGTAAAGGTTTTGAGCGTGAATTACTCCTTAAGTAGTGAGGCATTAGCGTTATCTAGCATAGATCAATCAATCAAACACGTGCGTTTGTCGACGTTCTAGCTCAATGCTCAACAAATAGAGTTTAGACATAGGCAGTTGAATATGACGTAATATATAGTTCTACAGGGGATTAAAATTGATAGCAAAGGAGTTAGTGGTAGTATTGTACAAGAATAAATAGGTTTATATTTAATTACACAATATAAAAAAATATTTATTTAAAAAAATGGTATGAAAGATATTTTTAATATATATTGTTCTGGTGGTTACCCCTTTTCATTAAAATTTCAATATTTAAATTAAATAATAGATAGAAAATTTAAAAAATATATAAATAAAAGCAAATTGTAGTAACAGCTACTCAGATGCATATCTTTCTTTATTTTATTGGTGAATAGAACTGATCAGGTTCTTCAGAAAACCATATGTGCCCAATTTGCTTCTAATTATTCAGTAGGAACATAAAATATTTAGGGGCAGTATTGTTAGGCGAATCGAAATATCTCCCTCTTCTTAACAAAGTAAAATTTACCGAAAAATCTAAAAATTATAAACAATAGGAATATTAGACATTTTAAAGTTTAAATTTAAAAACACTCGATAGTGTGCAAAAAAAAAACAGATTTTTTTCCAGTTACAGTATTTTACTGTAATAAAAGCAAATCATTTTATACACACTGTACTTTGGGGCGAGCCACAGCTAGTTTGAACACAACTCATCATCTGGCAACTAGGGGACGTGTAATTTAATGGAGGATGATAGTAGTCATTTATTTCAATATTAGTAAGGATTTTTATTCTACTTTTAGGTAAATCATTTACAGCTATGGGCTCTTAAAAAAAACGTTAAAATCGAAATTTTTACTTAATTGTGCTGTCTAGAGCAGTGGTTCTTCAACTTTATGAGTTCGAGGACTCCTTTCAAAAGACATGTATTTTTCCGGACCCCTTACCACTATCATCGTACTTTTGCTTAGTACAGGTGAATAAAGCGTTGTTTTTTTTATAGAAACAATCTTATGTATTTGCACTATACCAATTATTACAATCCTAAGTTTCATTTAGAATGATTGTTGCCAACAGGGATTTGCTTCCATTTATTGTGCTTATATTACATATGACTGCAATGAAAAATTAATTGGGATCGCATGGCATTTGTATTACTATTTTTCTGATTGAAATTAAATAATAAATGATATTTGTTTCAGAATAATTTGCTCACTTCGGAACATAGCCTCGCGGACCCCAGTTTAGGTATTATTCTGCATAATTTCCATTTTTGTATGGTTTTATTTTAATACTGATAAAAAATATACAAATTTACCTGATATCTGAAAATTTTAGCTTCGTGATATAGTATATTAAACTCTATTTGTTGAGCATTGAGCTAGAACATAAACAAATGCTTGACAGGTGCGTTGATTTACCGGATGTGTATTTACGTAATATTCCTTGCGTTTCTAAATTAACGTTCGCGCCGTCAGAATTCTTTTATAGAAGTAAAGGTGTTTTATGGACTTGAAGACATCTGCGTTACAAATATTGACGTAAAAGCAATCCGCTGTTAAGTAGTCCAATGCGTGGTTGACGAAATAGGTGCATCATGTTAAATCCTGCATTCCATTAATTAGTCAGACACAAATAAATACATAATAGTAAAAGCTTTAAAGGAATAATAAACAATTAATATAATAATAATTATCTGCTGTGTTTAACTAAAGGCAAACTATTTACCGTTTAGTCAGAAGTAATTTTCCTTTAACGAGTCTTTTAATGGCATTCTTGTCATAATAAGACTTATTTATGTCATGTGAAAATATTTAGAAATAGACATTTGCATACCTAATATTATTTTCTAACTCCGGGAGATTTTGGAGAAGACAAAGTTTTAGTATCCCGAAACTCCTTTAAAATTCTTTTTGCTGTTGCAACACTAACACCCACTGTTTTACCAACAAATTGTACAACGTCGGGCAGTAAAATCTCAGAATTTTCTTCTAACGTCAAATTATACAATTTTACTATTAATTGTTTTTCATTTAAAGTAGTAGGACGTCCCCTACGATTACAAGTTTCTGGAACAACTTGCTCCATTTTAGGAAAATAAGCACCAGGCACTATACAAACGCTCCGAAAACCGATAAGCACTGCTCAAAAAGCACACCAACTTAACCCAGTAATTACGAGTGCAAAGTAAAGGTTTTGGGCGTCAATCACTCCTTAAGTAATGAGGCATTAGCTTTATCTAGCGTAGATCAATCACAGCGCGTGCTCGGATGAGTCAAACACGCTCGTTTGTCGACGTTCTAGCTCAATGCTCAACAAATAGAGTTTAGAAGGATATGCATATGCTTTATAGAACAGAATTTATAAAAGCCTTTTTCGTATTGTGTAAACTTTTCTCAACAACTGTCAGTAGCACCAACTATTTCGTAACTAGAAAATGATAAAACTATTTTAATTTAAATATTTAAACCTATAGAGAATTTTATCAAAGATTATTAAATAAAATTGTTTGTAAAAATTCTTATCAGCTGAGCATCTATAAAAAATACCTAAATATTTTATTTTGTGTCTTAATGTTTTTAGTTTTATCATGAATAGCCAATGATTTAAAGCACCAATTATCTTGTTAAGGTCTGATTGAACACAAGACTTTAAATGTAACTAAGGATTGCATTTATAATTACATAAAATGTATACATTAAGGCTAAATTATGCGCACTTATAAAAAAGATCATTAACTGTAGGTATAGTTTACAATTTGAGATATTCACATTCAACCTTTTTGTTATTTGACATTTGTTTTTCAAGATAATCTAGAGATTTTCACCAGACCAGTCCCATTATAGAGCATGTTATTAAATACACCCAACCTAGTGAATAAAGAATTATTAGGCTATGTAATCGAATTGAGAAAGTGCATCACGCTTCTGTCACATGTATTCTAAGTATGTATTAGATACTAGTATAATACAAATCTTTAATACGAAACCAACATTAAGTAATAATGTACGTTGTGCATAGTTGTGTACGTTGTAATGGTAGTTCAAGTAAAATCATGATAATGAAATGCAATTGCTCTTTACATGAAGGTGTTTTCTTGTAGTAACATATTTCTTATAGCTGTTACTACTATAAATAATGTAATAATCATTTTTATTTCATTATATTTTTTAATTTATACTGCATGTGTTTACTATTACTCTTAAGACTAGATGAATTTTTAATACTCTGTGATTATAAGACTTCAAGGTTTAATCAGATCTAGAAATATAAGTGCCATATTTTGTAAGTTCTCACGAGTGCTACCTCTAAAGAAATTATTTAAATCTTACCCCACCTTTAAGAAGTCCAAGCTAATGTATGTGCAGTGCACAGTTTAGGTAATTTAAACGAACACTACTTTTTTGGTAGCTAGGAGATTTATTATTGCCTGTATCCAGAAACTATATGATTTGTAAGAGCAATGACCAAACATTTTATAAAATCTCTTTTTCTATTACTCTCCAATGGCTGATTATTAACTTATTCCGTGTACATAATAGAAGTAGATATTCCACCATCGATTTTTTTTTCATTTTTTGCAAAATAACTTTAACACATAAACCTTTAACGAAACTAATTTCATCCTTGTGTAAAATATCTCACCGTTTTCTTTTTTTGTACTGAATCATTTTTTATTTTCCAATTGTTGCGAGCACTTACAAAATGGGTACAAACTACTCTGATAGCTTTGTGTAAATCACAAAATTTGACGAAGATAATAACAATTTTGTTGATACAGCATAACAAATATTTTGACTTGTGATATTGCAATGTACAATATACCTGTATGGGTGTTTTTTTATTGTTACAGTTTGGTTAGACACTGAAATTAGTTTAAATAATTTTCTTATTATGCAACTTTCAGGTTTATGGTATAAAGAATTAATAACTATACTTTTTTTACGTTTAAACAGTAGTTTCAATGATGCCATGTAAAGGTATGAAATTCAACATTAACATGCAATTTCTCACGTTCATATGTTAGGTACTTATTTTATTTTGCAATATTTGTATGTGCGTATTTAAAAACTTAAAATGTTTGTGTAGATTAGTACGCCAGGTGTCCTTAGAAATATAGAAACATTTGTGCCAATTTCTTTTTTTTTTTTTGAAAATTATTTTGATATGTTAGTATTAAATATTGGTGTAAAATATCATTCTACAAACAGTATGTTCATTTAATAATTTGCTGGAAATTATGCATTAATTTTTTACAGTGCAAAGCATAAATTTACAATATAATAAAGAATTGTTTTGCAGATACTTAAACTTTTATGTATATATTCTAAAAAATTCATTAATTTGAGATTACCAAGTTTTCTTTTTTCAATGCTGGTTGTATCAATCTAGCAATCATAGACAACACAATTCATAGAATAACTATAAGTTAGATATAATGTTGCTCTTTGTAATTTCATATTCCTCCATTTTGTAAATTCTGTCTTAAAAATTGATTGGCTTTATAAGTCCGAATATTGGTTTCTGAAGTTACAAAGAATGCTTCAAAAAATATTGCTGTATAATTTCCGATATACAGGTAAGTGTTCATTTCTAAAAAGTTGTCATAGAATATTTAATTTGTAAACCAATAGCAATGATAAAAATTATAATAAAAATTATGTGCTCTTTGTCAAATCTTTTTTATTACTTTGTAGCTTTTGAGAACTTTTTAAATGATTTGGTAACAACCACAAAACTATTCACGCATACATTTAAATTATTTACAGCCACCCCATAAAGCAGTTTATAGTCGGACACAGATGATCCACTTTGTAGGACTATAATTACATTTGTCTTTTGGAATATATTTCTATTTTTAATTCGGTGCGAGGATTGATTTGTTTGATAAAATTAAAAAGAAACAGTGGCATTCAAATAATTTATTACAACTAAAAAGACGCATATTTTCCATTCATTTTTACAATTAATAATACATCAGGACATCATCACATACATATAATTTTTGAAAAAAAATATTATAATGTATTCATTTCCGCATATCACGGGTTGGGAGCAATTAACTTTAGTTAAAAAATTTGGTCCCAAATTTAAAAGAAGAAACATCTTACCACAGATTGATCGAAGAAAAAGTAAAGTTTAGAACATTTCCAATTTAAAAATTAAATCAAGATCATTTACATAAAATTACAGAGCAAACACATAAATAAATCACTTTGTGTGCCGTTAATGGAAACCGCAGTCAACGGTGAAAATTTGTATTGTTCGAGTACACTTGCAGGATATTTCGGGACTATTTTAGTAATTTTTAAAGCAAATACTACATTTCCTATTATTTGCTCTACACAGACGGTAAAATTTTATATTAATGATTTTAGGGCACAACCAGTTTACTTGTAGTTCGCTGAAAGTTTTCACACGTTGATATTGTTATGTTTTAAATACAACAATACAAATAACAACAAAAAAATATAATACATTAAAGCTAAAACGCAACAAACATTAATCAAGATCTCTTAGGTTAACAGTGGAAAAGTTTTCGTTTTGTAATAGTTCTAAAGGTTCTTCGGGCAATAAGCCTGTGCCAAGCATCATGTCAGAGGGGACGTCCAGACTCTGAATTGCCTGTTCAAGAAGATCATCGGAACTAAGTTTTTCTGGACTCTGCTGTTGGTAAGGGACAGCACGTGCACACGCCTTGTTCAACTTTTGGTGAGTTTTTTTCATATGCAGACATAATCCAGACTTTCCAGTGAAACTTGCATCGCATTCTAGAAAATGAAATAGAAAATTTTAAAATATCAGAAAAGCAAATGTATTTTTAAAATAAATCAAATTGTAAACTAGTAAAGTTCAACCAACTGAAACTCCGGTTTATATAGAATAAAGTCAACATAAACAATACTTAGACAATGTACAGAATGTATAGTTAGTAGGCACACTATGAAATCTGAGAATATACAATACGAGTGTAAATTCTAAACAATCGAAATACACCTTTTACTGAATGTTATTGAAAAAAATCCTCGAACATGTCGATTTTTATCTTAAATTAGACATATTTTGATTTAATTGTTATTTGTAGATTGTCTTTTGTTCCGAGTTATGGCGATAGCGAAATTTTTTTAAATGGATACCCAATTTTTTACGACTGATTTGGAAAAAGGGTGTAATTCTAAAACCAAATATGCTACAAAAACTATGATACTGTATTAAGAAGTTTTCGAGATATTTGCTTTTAAAGTTTTAAAACAAAAATCGAATAACAATCAAGTAGGTCACATACCAAATAAAGCAAAACAATTAATTAAATGTTCGAATTGACCAGCATTTTGGGCAACGCAGTACCAAAGTCTGTACAAAAAGTCTTCACAAACTTTAAGCAAACTTACGGGTGGAATTAATTTTATTTCTATGTGAATTCTTAGCTTTAACTCTTCTACTGTCTGTGGGTGGCTTATGTAGACCTTACTTTTTTAGATAGCCCCATAAGAAAAAGAGTTAGGTCGGGTGATCGCGGAGGCCACCCAACAGCTCCCCTTCTGCCTATCCACTTACCAGGAAAAATTTCATTTAAATAATTACTAACACTAACAGCAAAATGTGCAGGAGCATTATCTTGTTGAAACCATAACATACTGCTTGGTAGGTCTGGATCTTCAATTTTTTTCTGTCCCCTACAATTCCCGCCTAAACGTTGACTTTTTGCGGAAACTGCGTGTACGTCTCATTCATCCAGTGCGGATTTTCAGGTGCCCAATATCGACAATTCTGACGATTCACTGTACCCTTCAGGAGAAAAATGGCTTCAATGGAAAAAATAATGCAATTGGAAAAGTCGCGGTCAATACTACACCGTTCCATCATTACCTAACAGAACTCTATTCTGCGATTGGGATCATCTTTGTTAAGCTCTTGCACTAATTGAACTTTATAGGGCTGCCATTTATGTTTTTCTAAAACCTTAAAACTGACCATTAGGAAATGTCATTACTTGCTGCTAATTCTCTTGTACTTCTATGGGGAATTTCTTGAAGAGACAATCAAATATCTAGCGCAGTACCTTCATCGGTTTTTGGACGACCACCCCTACGGCGATCCTTCACATATCCGAGTTCAGAAAACTTTCTCTCTATTTTGGAAACTGTCCCTCTGGTGATAGGTTCTTTATCAGGATACTTGTTATTGAGTAGGTCACAAACCTCTTGTTGTGTTCTAGTACGGTCACAGATCTACTTTGAAAGAATCGGTGGCGCACAAAAGGCCATAGCGTCAAAGTGCAAACCGGGCTAACTACCCCACTTCAAATCCCTGCAGTTAATCAATCAGTCTAGTACGGTCGCCACATCTGCTCAATATTAAAACTTCAATTTGCTCTTTTTCTGTCACATATCGCACCATTATTTATAGAATTATGTACAAAACCACACAATAAAAACAGACCAACAAACTGTGAAGAACTCAATTGTCAAGTGAAGAAGTCAATTGTTACATGGTTACCTACTTGATTTATTTATTAAAACTTGGAAACTTTAAAAGCAATTATCTTAAAAACTTCTTAATACAGTATCATACTTTTTTAGCATATTTGGTTTTAAAATTTCACGCTTTTTCCAAATCCCCGATAAAAAATTAGGGTATCCATTAAAAAAAATTTCGCTATCGTCATGACTCAGAAACAAAAGACAATATAAAATAACAATTACACGAAAATTTGTCTAATTTAAGATAAAAATCGACGTGTTCGAGGATTTATTTCAAAGACATTCAATAAAAGATTTCTTTTGATAGTTCCAGACTTTACACTCGCACTATACAGATATGTAGGCAATGTAGTGTGTCAGTAGGCAAACTAAGAAGGAGGAGAGAGAGGGATCTATACTGGGGCCACTCCTATGGAATGTGATGTACAACGGTGTCTTGAAAGTAAACCTACCAGAAGAAGCTAAGTTCATAGTGTACGCAGATGATCTAGCGGCTGTAGTCGTCAAGAAAAAGGAAGCGGAACTAGTGGAAACCACCAATGAAGTGATGAGGGTGGTGGAAAAATGGCTGAAAGATAATGAATTAAAACTAGCCACTCAGAAAACAAAAGTGGCCCCGCTGATAGGGAGGAAAAAACTAAAAGAAGAAGTTAGATTCTTTATTGGAGGAGTGCAGATCGAACCCAAAGACAGGGTTAAGTATCTAGGAATAACGCTAGATAAAAGTCTGACCTATAACGAACACCTATGAGTAACGATTAGTAAAGCGAGAAAGGCCTCAGCATCGCTAGCAAGAATTATGCCAAAATTAGGAGGAGGGGGCGAAAACAAGAGAATAGTGCTAAACGCAGTAGCGCAATCAATAACGCTAGACGAAAGCATGATATGTGGAGAAGCTCTGAAAAAGAAACGTAACCAGACCTGATAAACAGCATGCAGAGAATATTAACAGTCCGAATCTACAGGACCATTTCAACAGAAGACAGTACAGTGCTCGGAAGAATTATTTCCATAGATCTGATGTGTCAAGAAAGGAAAGAGAGGAGAAAAACAGGATTAGTAAAAAAGAAGCACGAGAAATTACATTGGATTCATGGCAGAACAAGTGGCAAAATAGCGAAAAGAGCCAGTGGACCCACACACTCATCCCGGACATTAAACCCTGGATAAACAGAAAGGAGGAAGAGGTGGATTACTACGTGACGCAATTTATGAGTGGACATGGGTGTTTTATGAAATATTTGGAAAGATTTGAAATCAGAGAAGAAGGAACTTGCATGTACTGCAAAAATGACGACAAGTGAAGAGTGGCAAGAAATTAGACAGAGCACGTATAGAGAATTGGAAACACAAATTACGACAAATAATATAATGGAACTCATGACAGAACATGGAGAGAAATGGGAAAAAATACAGATGATAAGTAAAATTATAAAGAAGAATGAAAATGATGAACGACGAAGACAGAGAGAGGCAAATGAATAAACTGCAGGTAGACACGTCAACTAATTCACAACCAACCCTCTGAAGCAATACCTTCGGGGTTCCAGAGGGTTTATTTATCATAAGGTTAAGGAGGGGTTTTATCTGGTAAAAATCCAGCACTATCTATTAGTACGGGCTGATGGGTGTCTTCTTGAAGATTTTTTCCCTCCTCGTAAAAAAAGGTAAACTAAGAAATCCGGGAATATATAGATTACCTAGGCAATTTATAAACTACCGAGGCCAGTGGGAAAACGATAAAACTCGAAAATATATAGATGAACTATCTAGGTATATTATAGAATACCTACAAAAAAAAATTATGCAGGTATAGAATCCCTCAAGTCTGTAGGTAAACTATGAAACTCGAAAATATATAAAATATCTAGCCAATGTATAGAATACCTATGCAATGTATACAATACTTAGGCAATATATAGAATTCCAAATATTAATAGGCAAACTATGGAATCCGAGAATGTATATAGAATACCTACGCAATGGATACAGTACTATGGCAATATATAGAATCCCAAATGACAATAGGCAAACTATGGAATCCGAGAATATATAGAATACATATGCAATGGATACAGTACTTAGGCAATATATAGAATCCCAAATATCAATAGGCAAACTATGGAATCCGAGAATGTTTAGAATACCTACGCAATGTATACAATACTTAGGCAATATGTAGAATCCCAAATGACAATAGGCAAACTATGGAATCCGAGAATGTATAGAATACCTACGCAATGGATACAGTACTATGGCAATATATAGAATCCCAAATATCAATAGTCAAACTATGGAATCCGAAAATATATAGAATACATATGCAATGGATACAGTACTTAGGCAATATATAGAATCCCAAATATCAATAGGCAAACTATGGAATCCGAGAATGTATAGAATACCTACGCAATGGATACAGTACTATGGCAATATATAGAATCCCAAATGACAATAGGCAAACTATGGAATCCGAGAATGTATAGAATACATACGCAATGGATACAGTACTTAGGCAATATATAGAATCCCAAATATCAATAAGCAAACTATGGAATCCAAGAATGTATAGAATACCTACGCAATGTATACAATACTTAGGCAATATATAGAATCCCAAATGACAATAGGCAAACTATGGAATCCGAGAATATATAGAATACATATGCAATGGATACAGTACTTAGGCAATATATAGAATCCCAAATATCAATAGGCAAACTATGGAATCCGAGAATGTTTAGAATACCTACGCAATGTATACAATACTTAGGCAATATGTAGAATCCCAAATGACAATAGGCAAACTATGGAATCCGAGAATGTATAGAATACCTACGCAATGGATACAGTACTATGGCAATATATAGAATCCCAAATATCAATAGTCAAACTATGGAATCCGAAAATATATAGAATACATATGCAATGGATACAGTACTTAGGCAATATATAGAATCCCAAATATCAATAGGCAAACTATGGAATCCGAGAATGTATAGAATACCTACGCAATGGATACAGTACTATGGCAATATATAGAATCCCAAATGACAATAGGCAAACTATGGAATCCGAGAATGTATAGAATACATACGCAATGGATACAGTACTTAGGCAATATATAGAATCCCAAATATCAATAAGCAAACTATGGAATCCAAGAATGTATAGAATACCTACGCAATGTATACAATACTTAGGCAATATATAGAATCCCAAATGACAATAGGCAAACTATGGAATCCGAGAATATATAGAATACATATGCAATGGATACAGTACTTAGGCAATATATAGAATCCCAAATATCAATTGGCAAACTATGGAATCCGAGAATGTTTAGAATACCTACGCAATGTATACAATACTTAGGCAACGTATAGAATCCCAAATATCAATAGGCAAACTATGGAATCCGAGAATGTTTAGAATACCTACGCAATGTATACAATACTTAGGCAATATATAGAATCCCAAATGACAATAGGCAAACTATGGAATCCGAGAATGTATAGAATACCTTCGCAATGTATACAATTGTTAGGCAATGCACAGAATTCGGAATGTCAGTAGGCAAACTATGAAAACCAGGAATATATAGAATACCTATAATTGGTTTCACACTTGCCATGCAGTACAGAGAAGGTACAAATACAATGTTGACAAATTTAGTTGCAAACTTTGTGTTAGATAAAAATGTAATCCTTTCCGTACAAAAGTTCAAAGTGTTGTTATTCTAAAACCTTCAAAGAGACATATTCCTACAGCAGGCTAGCAGGTAGCATGTAGCATTTAACATGGCCCCTAAATATTTTAAATTTATTTATGAGTGGGTAGGTATTTATCTATACAAATTAAATTAATACTTAGCATTATCCACCTGGTAGGAATGATTATGTATTATTATTGTAAGTAACTTTTATAAAAATAGGTTGCTCATCATAAAACAAAAAACAAATTACGAAATGGGTAGGTACTTATTTTAAAACCAGTACAAATTTGAAACATGACAGCCACATTTTAAGAACTTCTGCATACTTTAATCCGACGTACTATTGTTAAGAACCTACAGATAGTAGCTACACTGCCATGGGTTCTCGTATTAGAAAAGTATAGCCCTTTGTTCTCAGTACTGCATGACAAGTGTGAAATCACGTATAGGCAAACTATGAAATTCAGGAATATATAAAACAGCAAGCGAATGTATTGCACAGAATGTCTAAAATCAGTAAGTACACTATACAATCCAGGAATATGTAGAATACCTAAGTAATGTATTCAATACTTGGGCATTGTATAAAATGCCTAAAATTAGTAGGCGGACTATACAATCTAAGAATATACATAATAGGTACTTAGGGAATGCAGTATACAAACTATCCAGGAATATATAGAATACCAAGCCAATGTATAGAATATCTAAGGAATGCATACAGTGTCTAAAGTCAGTAGCCAAATTATGAAATCTGAGAATAAATAAAATACCTAAACAATCTATACAATACTAGATTGAAATATACATTCTGTTTTAAGGATAAGAGTCAAGGCGACCCTATATCTGTTGTTTTACCCCCAATAAATCTGTATATTACTAAGGAGAAAAACTTTTCTACAATCTGATAACTACTTTTTTTAAATTTCATTTCAGTTTTGCGGCCTACTGCGGAAAATCACAGACATCCAGAAAACAAAAAAAGTTTACTAAGTTATAAATGCATAAAATATATGCATTATTAATCTATTTTATCGTTTACTGCGATAAATATACGAGTGTATTTTTTAAATAAGGTCCGTTTTTTAATAAGTAGAAAGATACTGTAAATATCATTAAAATATATTTTTGTCCATATTCTACATACTTTTATCTACTTTTCTACATAATTTCCATTTTTGTTCATACATTCCGTCATACCGCTCAACAAGTTTTTGAATTCCGACATCAAAGAAATCTGCAGTTTTCACTTCTTCGGCGTCGTTAAACCCTTGACCACCAAGAAACTCCTTTAAGTACCGGAACAAGTGAAAATCGCTGGGTGAAAGGTCTGGATTGTAAGGTGGATGATCCAGTTGTTCCCATCTAAAAGACCTGATTAGACCTTGTATTTGTGCAGAAATATGTGGCCTTGCATTGTCATGAAGCAACATCATACCGGAAGACAGTAAGCCACGCCGCAGTTTTCTCAAGGTCACACAATACGCATCAGAATTGATTGTTGTGCCTCTCGGCATAAAATCCACTAACAAAATCCCTTTCTTGTCCCAAAAGACAGTTGTCATGATCCTTCGTGCTGAAATTATCTGTTTGGCTTTCACTCTGGTTGGCGACGATGCGTATCGCCATTCCATTGACTGTTGCTTGGACTGAGGAGTCATGTGAGACACCCAAGTCGACGAAGAAGTGAAAACTGCAGTCATGGATTGGGCTTCTTCAGAGGCGGCAGATTTATTTGACGTCGGAATTCAAAAACTTGTTGAGTGGTATGAAAAATGTTTGAACAAAAATGGAAAACATGTAGAAAAGTAGATAAATGTGTAGAATATGGAAAAAAATTTATTTTAATGATATTATTTTATAGTCTTTTTCTTCTTATTGAAAAACGGACCTTATTTAAAAAATACCCCCCTCGTATACACAAATTTATTATAATAAATTCGGTTTTAGGGGCCCTAGAGATATTTGCGATTTTTCACTTTCATGGGGTTTATTATAAAACAAACTGTATATGAGATTCTTGGGATTTATGGTTCGTTAAATGATATTGTTAACAATGATTGGCCTGGTGGTGCTAGCTGAAGGTCCAGCAGAAAAAACTATAAATACTTCATACCTTTAAATATACCAACAGCATTTTTTCCTAGACTATATTTGAAATAATTAACTTTTAATGTTAATTAGAAGATTACTACATTTTAGTTTAGATTCAAATATTATTGCCAATTTTTCAAGTTATTACATATTTACCTTCTATGGCGAAAAATAGCAGTCTTCAAATTAATAAAAAATTGTAAATATGTTCCTTCAAATTTTTAATGTGTATACTAAAAACATTTCTAAACTGAAATTAATAAAAGCTGCTTCTTGTAGTGAATGGTTAAAATGTGAACTCCATTTACCGCACAAATATTACAACATAGTTGAGGTGACATTAATTTTGTGTGTCTTCTACAAACGCAACAAGTAGTAAATAAGAAAAAGCAAAAAATTATTTGCAATTAGCTTTTAATTTAAACAAAAAATATCTATATAACTATATTCACAGTAACAATTATTAAATGGATTTCACATATAAACAATTCATATCACATCAAATAGAAGTTATAAAAGTATAAATAATTTTAATGCAGATTTGATCTATTAATAAAAAGTTGCCATACAGCTTCATGGACAAGGTGATTGTAATAGTATTAACTTGAATAAAACATATGAATTTATCTGTTAGATAATGAAAAATACAATTATTTGTAAGGCTTCGTTTAAAAATATGAAGTTTTTTCCCTCTGAAAAATGTCAATACACCCTTAACGAAAGCTGCTATTAAAAAAGTTGCAGAGAATTTTATTCTGTATAATTTAAAATTTGTAGATATACAGGCTGTTCGGTATAGCTGAGGTAAATTAAACTTATCTATTCCTTTGAATAAACCCTTTTTATGTTTTTACAATTCTCATCGTGATACACTTGTTTCTATAACATTTTTATCAGATTTGTTTGCTATGCCCTCATGTAACTAATGGAAATGATAATTCCAAATTAGAAATTTTTTTAATATGTATGTTTCAAGTTTATTTAATGAATTCCAATACAACCGAATATACCTTACAGGGTGATTGTTATTCACATATTTAGTAATTTTTAGAGATTTTAACTGCAATACAGTAAATTAGCTCTTATACAAGGTACATCTAAACTTAATAATAAACACAATTTTAGGAAATTTATTGGTAAATTTGAATGTTTAACATTCCTGTTTCATTTACAGATGGGTTTTCCATGTAAGATTAACTGTATTTATATCTAAACGGAGATTGAAGTGTATTCAAGAAAAAAGGCAAACTCGTCTCTTTAAGAAGTATTTATTTGAATATGTCTTGCCACTCTTTGAAATTAAAACAAATGTCTATCTTAAGTAATGAGGTTTAAGGAGGAAACATATAAAATACTACACATCTAAATAGCTGATCAAACCCCAACTTCTTTGAAATGAAATGTTCCGATCTAATTTAAAACCACATAATAAAATGGTAATAATCTTCGGAGCAATTTGTTTCACTATACTATTCCCACTATGATAAAGAAAAATTAGCTTTACACTGTGATATGCTTTTGTACAGCTGGAAACCAAAAATGCAAGATTCTATCAATAAACAAGAACAAAGAAAGAAAAGAGAATACAGAAATATAAATAAATGGAGAAAAAGTTAGACGTTGTGAACATGTATGAATACTTCTGATCCACACTAACAAGAGGTGGAAAGATATACTGAGAAATACAAAATAGGGTACAGAAGCAAACAATTTCCACTACCAAATAAATAACACATTAATAGGAAAAAAGCAAACAGGTAACAATATCAAATTATGTCATATATGATATTGTATACACTAATCTAGACATAAAGAACCAAATCATGGCGTATGCTTGACAAACATAAGTTCAAAGTTACCGCAAAGGAAAATAAATATCAAGGGAAACAACGAGGGACATAGTATGTTAACAAAAGCACAAGAGATGAAATAGAACAACTACCACTTGTAAATGACGTTGAAAGAAAGCAACTAAACTGCTAAGGATATTTAATTGGAGCTGTAACTGAAAGAATCCCCTCGATAATGCTGAATATGGGAATAGACAGAAGAAAACAGCGAGGCAAGCCAAGAATATCCTGGGAAGGCAACCTAAAGGAAATTACATAAAGAAGAAGAAAGACACTGAACAAAGTAAGACGGGATGGTTAGAGATAGAAGCACATACTGAAGACAGACAGAGAATTCCTATTGAATGCTGTAAAGGTACAAATAGGTCAAATGAAGAAGAGGAAAAAGGAAATCATAAAACTCAAGTGTAGCTAACATAGACGATATTCTTAAGATTTTGCATAATCAGATAATGCACCTGCAACGGACATGATCAACTAGGTGATGGTCAACTGAACACCGGATAACTGGGCGGTAGCCAAGTGGGCGACAAAACAATAGATGAAATATGCAATGCAAATAAAAATTTTTATCATCTTCTTTATTAAAACCACCATTCTTTTCTATTGATCTACTACCCGGTAAATTTAAATAATAATTGTTCGATTAACAAATAAAAAGACCAGTCTAAACATAAAACACAAAGAATCTCATTTATAATTAAGTTTATTTTTATTGTGTACAATTATAAAATTGTATTCTCATGTAAAAGTCAGCTAGTTATACATATTTTCGTTTATATCATATATCAAAATGTGTAAGATCCTTTAAGAGAGATATGGTTAGGTTACGTTGGGTTAGATTAGGTTATGCATTCTTTTAAATTTTTTATTATTTTTTCTTTATTTAATTTTTGTTTCTGAAGCCCACTTAGCTGTCACCTAATTTTGTACCACTATACGTAAAATTCGTGGAAGTATCGTTAATTATTCCTGTATCTTCAGAACTATAGAAAGGTTTGCCCTTACTTCATATTCATAAAAGCCAAACCACTCCATAAAGAAAACTGCAAATTCATTATCTCCAAAAACAGAAGTTGGATGAAATACAATGCGGTCGTAAAATGTCCTCCCCCCCCTACTAACTTGATATTTCTTCATAAAATTTTGTGTGCTTTAATGAGAGGCTAAATACTACTTTTTAGTACATATTTAAATTTTATAACTTTCAAAATGGCGGCTAGGCGCCATCTTGAACTATTTTTTTAAAAGGCAATGGGGGTCGAGTGCCACCTCATTTGAAACGTCTCTTTGTGTAGGGTATAAATCTAAATTTTGAGAAAATTTTATAGATTCAAAAACAAATGACAGACTTCCAAATTATCTGCTTCTAATATTATGCAAATCTCGTTCTCTCTGTTACCCCGCATCATCCCGCTGTTGGGCAAGCCCCCCCCCCCCAATTAAAGGGGGTTGTTGAGCTACTCTCCCAGTGATCAATCCTCGTGGGAGAGAAGCGCCGCGTTAACACAACCTTCGGGTCACCCATCCAAGTACTGACCGGAGCCAACGCTGCCTTAACTCTGCTGATCATACGCGAACGGACAACGAATGAGCGCAACCAGGGACTCCGATATTACGCAAAAACTAAAAAAAGCAGGAGGCGAAACAATAGAAGTAAAACAATTAAAATAATTAGTCTTTCTATTCTGTCACTTTAACTCAGTTATTGTGTTTGCTCACGTTTTAATATTGAGGTTAAAACCGGTGATTTTTTATATTTTTTATTAGCCTGCAACATCCCATTGTTGGGCAAGGGCCTCGCCCATAAGGGGGGGTTGTTGATCTACTCTCCCAACCGGTGATACTAACAATAATTATGGCGAATGTTCGAACTGTCATTTTTTTCTGGAGGAATATTTTTTTATGAAACTCTAGGATCAGACGCAGAATTAAAATACATTTCAAATGAGGTGTCACTCGACTCCCATTGCCATTTAAAAAAATAGTTCAAGATGGCGCCGAGCCGCCATTTTGAAAGCAATAAAATTTAAATATGGGCTAAAAGTAGTATTTAGCCTCCCATTAAAGCACACACAATGTTGTGAAGAAATATTAAGTCGTTCAAAAGTTAGCAGGGGGGGGAGGACATTTTAGGACCGCACTGTATATACTTTGCTGCATAAATGTTTAAAAATTATTAAATTGTGTGTTTGTTATCTTAGATGTCAGGGTAAAAAAATTTAAATAAAAATATATTTAATACAATTCTTCTTTAGAAAATTTACATATATTATATGTATATGGTATAGTACATTCATTTGAAATTTTCAGTGCTTGAAAATTTGGTATTATATAGGGTAGTTAAGTATTCAAATTTTCAAGTTTTTCACAACTTTAACAACATTTTTTTAGTTTATACTTTGTATTCACAAAAATAAAGCAAAAAAATTGAAAGATTTTCAAAAAGTCATTCAAATAGTTGAACATCCAAACTTGAATTTCTCTATGTCGAATTTGTCTATAACTCGAAGTAAAGTTTGGGAGTTTTGAAGCCAGTGAACTGCCTTAAGTCGAATTTTTTTATAACATAATTTTGTTTTTGAGTAAGGAAAGGTGAATACCTTAAGACAAAGTGACCCTAACAATTCAACACCCTGTTTCTAAAATACCCCCTAATAAATGGGCTGTAAATTATAGAAATTTAAAAGTGCAGTGCCCATTCTTTCTTCTAATTGCTGCCATGGCAGTTGCGAATATGAGTAGCCAGAAAATAAAGTTGAGGTTGGTTAGTGAAATTCACAAAAGTGTAAAGAAAAGCAGGAAATTGCCGCAGAAATTGGAATTTCTCCAAGTACACTTTTGACAATTATAAAATAAGTGGACGCGACTGCCTCCCTGGACTTTCCCATACTGGAAACTGTTCATATCATCTTTATTCAACAGTAGTTATTTTCCTCAAAACGGTTGTTCAAGTGCTATTCTAAAACCTTGCCTCGTAACGAACAGACTTACAAGGTTTGTAAGAAGTCCCGGCAAATCTATGCGGTGCCCCTTAATTTCCTTTTAATATGCAACCAGGCATACTTCATTCTCTACTATATACGTCGCGCGGTCTAACTAGTACCGATCGCTGTTGCTATCTGCGGTGCCCCTTAATTTCCTTTTAATATGCAACCAGGCATACTTCATTCTCTACTATATACGTGATATTGTGACTGCAAATTGAGTTTGCTGTGATTTTATAACAGACAGACATTTTTTAAAAACCACTTTTTTGGATTCCTAGAGACCCAAAACGGATATTTCCGTTAAAATCTCGATTTCGAAAATTAAGTATTAAATACAAAATTTTGATAAATAATTTATAACTTGTTTTTGTAATACCGGTTAAAGAAA
>JABXWE010034223.1:0-10277 GCA_014611495.1 Limonius californicus
ACTTATGGTTTCCGAGATATTAAATTAAAATCATCTTTAGAAGCTGACAGTTAAGGGGCTGTATCTCCCTTAGTACACACTTTTTTAAAAAAATTTATTGATGATTTTCGTCTTTATTTCTCTTGTTTTATATGCTCTCAAACGTTGATTAACTATTATAGAAACACCTTGTATATATTTCAAATGAGAAGCTACAATAAAATACAATAAAATGCAATAAAAGTTCATTTAATGGGAGGCATGAAATTGTTTTTTTATTCCTCATCAACTGGGTAATGTCAGGCTTGATAGAAGAAAGTTGAATTCTCATGTCTGGTTCGGCATCCAGTCTATTGCGGTATTTTGTTTTTGTAGCTGTATATGCTGAAAATCCCGTTTCACACAAGTACGTTGTTGGGAACGGCAGAAGAACATTCAAAGCCTCTGTGGCAAGTTGTGGATATTCATCACGAACCCTGCACCAAAAATCATTCAGTGAAATTGTTTTGAACAATGATTCCATGCTTGTGTCTGATGTCATTTCTAAAAATGATTCATAGATCTGATTTGACATATTTTCAGGCTTCTGCAAATTGGATGAAAAGGGGTTTTGAATCCATGAGTTTATTTTCAGTTTCGTATTCTGTTCTTCAGGAAAGTAAGATTTAAAAGTCGCTCGCGCAGATCATTGAGATATTGCACCAATTCAACAAATGTTTCATTTTGAAATATTTCTGTATCACTAAGACTAAGGTGACTAAGGAACTCACTTAGCAATGAAAAGCTTTCTGTTTCTCTCTTACCAAAACAAGTAATCCAAAAATCTAATTTTCTTTTAAAGGCGGTTATCTTGTTGTTAGCATTGAAAACTGTTGTCTGTTTTCCTTGTAGTGACAGGTTTAATTCGTTAAGTTTTCCAAACATGTCTGCTAAAAATGCTAGTCTAAATAACCAGCTTTTATCGGACAAACGGTCTTATAAATTTAAATTAAAAGGAATATCTGTAAGAAAAGCTTGTAATTCTGTTCTTAGTTCAAAAAGCCTTGTCAAAGTTTTACCCCGAGACAACCATCTCACTTCAGTATGGAGCAGTAGTGTTTTATGATTGCTACCATAATCTTCACATAATATTGAGAACAATCGGGATTGCAGTGGACGTGACGTGACAAAATTAATTATTTTTACCGCCTCATCAAGAACCAATTTTAGATTTGGCGGCATTTTCTTAACCGCTAGTGATTGTCTATGCAGGATGCAATGGCTGGAACTACAATTTGGCGCTTTCATTTTTATTCGTGATACTGCTCCTGCTGTTCTACCTGTCATTACCTTGGCTGCATCGGTACAAATATCGATGCAATCATTCCAATTAAGTTGGTTTTATCAAAAAATATGTTAATCGTGTTAAAAATTTCTTCTCCGGTTGTGTTAGTAGGCAGCGATGAGCACATAAGCAAGTCTTCTTCGAGTGAATGTTTATATGGATATCGCACAATTACTAGCAAGAGGGTCAGTCCAGCAACATCAGTCGACTCATCCATTTGCAAGACGAATTTGTTATTTTGAAGCCGTGCAACCAGTTCTTGTTTTATGTATCCTGCGAGATCCCCAATCCGGCGCGATACTGTATCGTTCGAAAGTGGCACTGTAGAAAGATGCTTTGCAGATTTTTCGTCGAGCATACATTGTGTTATGTCTACCACACATGGTTTTATTAACTTTTCAGCGATAGTGTGCGCTTCTCCTGCTTGGGCAATGCGGTAACTAACCAAATACGACGCCTCCGTGGCCTTTTCATTCACAGTCTGAGTCGCATACGTTATAGTTTTTTGGCTTCATAATAATTGTTCTTTTTTACGTACAAAAAATTCTTTACTCTTGTCTTTGAAGTCGGGATGCACAGTTTCTAAATGTCGGCGCATCTTAGCAGGTACCATCGAACTATTAGGAAGGAGTTTGCTGCACAACATACAGAGAGGTGAGCCGTTGGAATCAACAAATCCGAGATTAATGTATGATTCGTCATACTTTCGTTTTTTTTCGCCTTTAGTGTGTCATTAGATGTTTTACTACTTGAACTTGAAACCATAGAACTAGAACTTGACGCCGTCATATCACCTTGATTTGAATTTGACACATCATCCAAGCGAACCACTTGTGAACCCTCCGTGGATGATTTTATTTTTATTGCAACACCTTGAAGCCAACGCTCCATTCTTCTTTAACACTAATTTGATTTGGCTAATGTTGTGACAAATAGAATCTCTTCACGCACGAAATACAAGACTTTACAACCACTACGAACAACACAAGCGAACATAAAATACTGAGCGTGGTGCGAGTAAATTTTGCGGTAGGTTGCTTGATTAATTAAATCTCCGCGCCAAACTATCCTCCTTTTATATTCTACAACCATCGAATCATCTCGAATTCCCCAGAAACTTCGCGCAGCCAGACGATGTTCTCCGAACTACGCGTCAACGAGAAGCGGCGCCACGAACCGAGGTCATTCGATTGTTTATAGTCCGGGAGCGAATGGTGGCGTATGTGTAACATTTCGATGTAATAGGCCGGGCGCTTACTTAACAATATATTAAATTTACGTATATGTACCCGTAAAACCTATAAGTAGGCGTTTCGTTTTGGTAGTTTATTTTTATCTTAGGTAACTTTATTCTTATAGGTTCCACTTTAATACATCTATTCATTTTATTATGGCTGCCGGCGGAGCTCTACCGGAGGCTTTGCGGAGCACCGGGGCTCCGCAGAGCACACTTTGAGTAACGCTGATTTAAACAAACTGGGTAGGCCGCCCGCCAGGCATTGAGTGGGAGGTTTAACTTCCAACTTTCCTCTCTACCTTATGCAATGTATTTTGGGGTTCATCATAAAAATTGATTTTTCATTCCGATTGGTTTTCATTGGTGGGTGCATATACAGATATGGTAAGAATATTTCTGTATTTCGCTTTGTTTTAACCCACATAATTCCGTTGGAAATTCCCTCTCATTCTATTAAGGCCTTTTTTGCTTCCTTGGCCATCATTATAGCCACCCTTTTTTCATTTCTAGCATTTGCTTCTCTACAACCTAAATATATTATACTATTGTCGTTTCTTAGTTTTAGACTATTAATCCCATTCCACCTAATTTCACTTAATTGTAGAATTTTAGTACCATTATTTTACTTATAATGTCTCTATTTTGTGTTGCACTCTAATTAACTATTATAAATGTTCTTATAACATTAAAAAATATATTTATACGAACTTAAAATATTGTAATACACTGATGCTAGCTTACATTTATGTTAAAATTATTAGGTGGAACGTCTTACGAATAGCTACACAATGAAAACGCAGGATTTGATAAACCTGTCTAATCGGGTTGAAGATATCATGGCCGAAATTTTAAAAATGAGCAACATGTAAGCCTTGTTTTTTATACAAATATTTTTATAATAATCAGGATTACATAAATGTAGTGAACTTAATTATTTAAAATAATAGTTTTTTATATTTTTTAGAATGATACACAAATTACTTATACAAATACGCGAACACATGGGTATATTCTACAAGCTATGTGAAGAAATTGCCAAACTAGATATGTTTCAGTCCCTAGCAAAAGCTAGCTGTGCTATACAGTATGTCAGGCCCCAATTTGCCAGCTACTTGGAAGTTAGACAAGCCCGACATCCCTTGCTTGATTTTCTATGTTCCACAGAACCCAGTGCAAACTCAATGGTAACACTTTTAATAGTTCCTGGTTTTATAGTAACCTTAGAAAGATTATTTACATTTCAGTATGCATCTAAAGAACACAATATAAACATCATCACAGGCCCAAATGGTTCTGGAAAGAGTATATTCGTAAGACAGGTTATATTAATTCAAGTAATGGCACAAGTTGGGTGTTATGTCCCTGCACAGTCGGCCATTTTGAGAGTGTCTGACCGTATACTAGCTCGCGTATATCTAGAAGATAATATGGACTGTGGAGCATCAGCGTTTGTTCTGGAGGTACGAGTTTCATTCCATTTCAGCGGATATAATCACCATCCTTAAATTTCAGATGAAGGAAATTCAATACTTTCTCACAGTGTTAACAAAGAACAGCCTGATTATAATAGATGAATTGTGCCGGTCAACTTCGGTGGAAGAAGGCACCGCATTAGCCATGGCTGTGTGTGAAAAGTTAATGCAAACATCTGCATTTGTATTTTTCACAACACATTTTAAATTCTTGACTAAATTGCAGGATCTGCATTTCAGTGTTAAAACGTAAGTACAAAAGCTAAGAGCTGAACTAACCCATCAGACAACCGGACACTTATCTAGTGTACAGATCAATTCAGTTACTTGCAACATATTACAACGTCTGCCACGCTGCCTTAACTCTCCTGATTGTACGTGAACGGGCGACGAATGTGCGCAACCCGGAAACTTGGCATTATATTATCAAACATAAATTTTTATTTTCTTTATAATCTTTAATGTAAAGCTTTCATTTCTTTGGGTTCATACACTCTTTCTCTCTTTTGGAAACAATTAAGAAAACTTGATTGTAATTTTCCTGCAAGATCAAATCAAAGTTGTAGAAAAAGTCCATTACAGAGAGTCACTCGGAAGAAAACTTATCATAGAAAGTTACGTAACCTATTTTTTATTTAACCAACTCAACCAACCTTAATCAGACTTGTGTAGCTAAGTTGAAACCTCTTCTACATTCTTAAATTGTTACCCTTAGACAGTTTTCACTTTAGGAAAGAGCCAAAGGTCTGCTGGTGCCAAGGCAGATAAATAAGGGCGGTGATTAATCTCAATAACGCCATGTTTTATAAGAAATATCTTCACAATCAGTGCAGAATGGGTAGGTGCATTGTCATGTAACAAAAATCAACTATCCTTTTTACGAAATTAAGTTGCACTTGAGAAATGCCCCGCAATAATCTCTTCATTACTTCAACATATTTATTGTTCGACACTCAGGCACAAATTTACATTGTCGCGGCATAAATAAAAGAAGTCTGCGCAGGATGCAACTGTTGTCTGTTATTATTCATCTGTAAGACTAGGCAAGACAAACTTTGCACAGATCTTCCCCTTTTTCAAATGTCCATGTAAAATTTGTAGAATTGTATCCTTGTTAATGATCAATCGTCTGTCATCATTCGGTTATCATGTCCACGTCCATCTTTGTAACATTGATGATAACCCCTTAAGTCATACTACTTTGTTTAAATGGTTTAAATGTTACAAAAAAAATTACTTTTTTAAATTAATTAATCTTTTCTGTATTTAAATAATAATTAAAACGAACTAACTCTCCAAAAGTTTGTTTTCTATAGCTAATGTTTAAATTGTCATCCATTCCGCGATTTTCGCCAAAAAGTTCGCCATCGCCTTGCGCATTTAAATCGGCAGGCATGAAGGTAGCATCTATTCGGCCCCCACGATTCTCTGTATTCGGCAAACATCGCCTGACCGTACGTATATGATGATTATTGATTATAGCGTGGGCCGAACAGATTCGCCCGCGCTCAAAGTTTTCTATTCCAAAGTGCTGTATTGTGACTAGTAAACAATGAATAGTGTTACTAACATTTTAAAGATTGACTCTTCAAGACTTTCGATTGAAGAAAAACAACATTAGGCAGGCCCACGTCGAATTTAAATTTAACACAGAAAAATGGAGGCACCGGGGCACTTTTCTTTGTTTTTCATTCTTTGAACTGCTTTTCAAAGGAGGAACCCATTTAGAATTTTTTGCCCTTTGACAAGGTTTGATAGTTTTGGAATTTTCAAAGTCAGAAGATGTCTAGAGGTTTCTTCTGATGGATTTTTGTATAAGGGATAAATTTGTTGTGGGCTTCCTTCGAAAATATCAGGAGAAGTTTCTCTAGTAACTGTTGGTTCTGTGGTAGTTCTTGAAATCGGACTGAAGCATAATGGATTTTTCCAGTTAGATTTATTAGAAGTCTTAGTAGCATATCCTAATTTTTTACGTTTAGATGTTTGGGATAAAACCCCATCAGGTTGTAGTGATTCCAATTGCTGCCGCTTTTTGTCGTTTGGTGTTGATGTAAATGCTGGCCCAGTGCTACAGGCTGTAGCACTGGGCCAGCACTTACATCAACACCAAACGACAAGAAGTGGCAGCAGTTGGAATCATCACAACCTGATGGAGTTTCATCTTCATCTTTCATTCATCTTTGGGTCATAAAAATAGTTTAGAGTCGAAACTATTTTTATGATCCAAAGGAATAACGTTCTCATCATCATGTACATTTTCTCCAGTCCTGGTTGGAGAAGAATCACATTCATGTTGCATTTGAGATGTTTCTTTATTACCATTTGAGGAAATTAATTCAATGTGATTAAGGTGATCAGATTCTTTTCAGAATATCAATTGATGGAGTTCTTCACGGTCTTCCAATTGCTGCACTTCAGCGAAACTTTGCAGTTGGATGGTTTGTTTAATATTGATGACGATTTTGTGGCTCATGTTGGGTTGACTATCACATGGAAATCTATGGATCTCTTTCCCTTGTGGTTGAGGAGGTTTTTCCATGGATTTAGATTGTAGTGTTTCAGTCCATTGTGAATATTCAATGCCCTGATGGTATGATGTTTCATGAATTTCCTCATGATAAGTGATTTTTGGATGTCTTTGGGAAGTTTCTTCGTGATCTTATGGATCAGATATGTTGCTTTCTGGATTCTTTTGAACGTCCAATGGGGTTTCTTCATTCTGTTCATGAATATTCCTTTCATTCCAGTCATGTTGATGGATTGCACTATTTATAGTGTCATTTTGTGAATCCGGAGATTTGTTGTTATTTAGTATTTGGTCGACTTCTTTATTGTATGAAAACTGAGAGGTTTCACATGGGGGATGGTCAATTCTAGAACAGACAGTTTCTATATTTTTATTCCATATCATATGGTTTAGAAGATCCCCTGTTATTTGGTCTCATCTTATTTCGTGATTGGGAAATTTATTTTTTGGTGCGCTGACGAATCTTAACATCTTTTGCTTTAAGTATTTTTTTATGAGTTCTGGTAAAAACATTTTTTGCTGGTACTTTTTTCTTCCCTTGGATTATAGATTTTCTCTTCCTACCTTGCTGACCGTGTCCACCTCCAGTTCTATTACTTTCTAGCTGTTTCGGCAAGGAAAGATCAGCACTTTCAACTAATGCACATTCTGTATGAGTCTTGGTTGCTTTTTCGCGTTTTGGGGAATTTTGTTGGAATTTGTATTCGCATTCCAACTGATCTATCTCCATGTTTTTATTTTCAGTGGTACTTTCTGATGTATTAGGTGTTCTAGTTTGTTCACTTTTGTTGCTTGTATGTTGATTCAATTTCAAATTAACTTCCTCATCCACAAAATCCCAATCTTGTGATTCAGAAAAATATTCACTGCAACTCTGAAGGTCATTTAGAATATCTGCTAGATCAGCTTCCGAATAATAACGGGAATTACTGACATTGTGTGCAATTTTTTCCAAATCACATTTACTTCTGGCAAGTTTCTCATCTACTACCTGCACTATGGAATCTGTACTTGTCTTTGAGCTTGTATTGCTTTGTTTATATCCACAGTCATCTGATTTAGTTTGAACTGTGTACCATTAGAATTGGTAGAACGGAATGGATCATTTGATGTGAATGTTTCCAAGACCAAAGGTGTTGTAAATGTATTCATCTGATTGGACGCAGCCCAATTTATGCTGTCACATTTTGGCTGTTCTTCATTTATTATTGATTTCTCTACATTGTTTGATCTTACAACTACACAGTGGATTGCGTTAATTTTGTCTGTTGTACCACTGAAAGAGGTGGCTTTCGGAGTGTGACTTGGAGAGTCTTTAAACTTGGGTCTATCAAGTTTATTTGTTTTAGGAGACAGATTGCTTAAGTGTATCTGGTTCCGTATTGGTGATGGTTGTGTGCGAGTTAAATTTACAGGAGTGGATGTTCTCTCTATACCTTGCTGCAATGGTAAAGCAAACTGTTGTTCAGTTATTGATAAAAAACTTTCTTCATTCCTTTTGCTTTCATTAGGATTACTTGTTTGTCGCCTATAATTATCATATGTACTATTTATAGATTGACAGTCACTAGCAAAGTATTCAGACATTGCATCCTCATATATGCTACCACTTTCTTTGGGAGAAAATAAGATGTCTTGTAGGTGTAATAGTATCTTTTTTTGATGAAATAGAATTTTGGCTAGATGCAGGGTACAATAAACGCTGACCTTGATACAACAAATTCTCTAGACAAATAAGAATTTTCTTTGGACGTATAGGAATGATCTAGAGGAAGAGATGTGTATCTCTCAAAAGATGTCATAAAGATATTGTTACGGGCCAAACGAGCTTTTCGTCGACCCGCAACCGGATAGGTGGAAAAGGCCTAGCTTAGCTCAGAGGAGTAGGGAGAATTCACGGAAATCGCTTACGGGAGAAAATCTTCCTAGCTGTGTACATAGTGGGTCGAAATTAGTTGGCGCCAGTTCCAAATACAGCTGATTGTAGGTCCTCGTGGAAGGCCGAGAGGCCAGCAGTTTATGGGAATCGGACTCACCTTTATTGTGCCTCTCTCCTGTTTATAAAGCTTGCAAAATTGGTACACGCACAGATACAGAATGCACAATAATAAAAGAGGCAGTAAATTTTAACACACGTATAATTGAATTATTAAAAAGAATGACAAAAGTACAAAAAAATGACAGCAAATTGCGATTTTATAGTTCCATATTACAGGCTTTTAATTTGTACGTTCAGTCAAAAAAACTCGCCGACGCTGGCGTACGTCATATATATGTTTCAAACCACCTACGTGGCCAGCGACGCCAGAGCTTACAGGAATGACACAGTATATATAAAAAAATTATTCTACACTTTGTAGTACACAAAAAAAAAGACAGTCGGCGACTGAAGGTCGCTTCTTCTTACATAAAAAAAAGGTTCAATCCCTTGCAATTTTGCAAGCTGACGCGAAGAAGAAGTTTTTTCTTCACAGCACAAGAAAACTTGGTCCTTTACCTTGAATTTCGAACAGCATGACGGAACCAGGCACAATTTGGTTTACAAGATGCGGGAACCGCCTGGAGATGTCAGATCCGGGCAAAAAATCGGTGTTCTTCGGGAAAATTTCGAGACGAAATATCTGCTGCACAACCTTCGTAGTTTGTAGCAGCAACAGCACTACCAAAGGAGACAGGAAATGGACTCGACATTAATCCGCCAAAGGCGATGGGCAAATGCGCAATGAATTGCCTTTTTTTTTCGGTTTAAAATCCTAGCGTACTTCTATAAGATCCGAGAATTGTCGATATTCTGTTTACACAAGGTATACCCATCGAAAAACCCAAGCCGGCACTTGCAGCACTCAATTTATTTACGGCCCCCCGATTGATGAAATTTTGGAGACCGGAGTCTGGCGAAGATCTAAGGCTAACTTTTTAATTTCGTAACGGCCCTCGTAGATGGAATGAGCGACCGGAGCCATTGAAGATGTAAAACTGACTGACGAACTCTCGCAACGGAAACCTGCATTTTCCCCAAAATATTGCAACATATTACGACACAATTCTAGAACGAAATTAACACGTGCGTCTTCCGAGAAATATTCGGGAAGCGATATTTGAAAGCTAGCACTGCTAACAAAGGAATTCCCGGAAATGTTTTTTGAACGGCAAATCTAACCTACAAAGGGGGACCTCGAAATTGGTCCCGTCCTAAACCAATCTTTAGAAACAACAAAATAGCGAAAACTGTAGGTAACCATCATAAAATTGGCAATTAAAATAACGTTTTTAATTCCTATGAAGCGACATTAATTCAAACGTAGCGTTAAATTTTAAAACAACATAACAATATTTTCTCCAGAGATACATGGCATGTTGATCAACAACTGTTGATTTTTTATTATAAACAATATTTTTTTGCAACAACCAACCATTTAAACAGAGTAGTATGACTTAAGGTGTTAGTACCATCCACAGTTTTTACCATTTCATAAGTTTCTGTTGGAGTTTTTCTTAATTTAGAGTAAATTGTAAATATTCCCTCGTTGCTCCATGATTACAGACAAAAACACAATGTACGCGCTAGCTATTCGTTCTTTGCTTGATCACCCTCTATTGATAAAATTGTGAACTCTTATCTGGTGCTTTACTGCTGCTTGAATTTACGTGACTCCAGTATTGCTGCGTCAATCAGGAAATTTAATTGTCAACCTCATAAACTTAGCCCAGCCTAACATGACCATTAATTAAACCTCA
>JABXWE010034224.1:0-25866 GCA_014611495.1 Limonius californicus
AGCGGTCAATAAAATAAGACTTTAATCCGTAAGCGGCAAAATCAAACGAACGTAACAACTTCTTGTTGAATCTTATGCAATAAGAATGCACACGGTTGTTAAAAATAGGTGTCTCCATCAGTTATGGTATTGTACAGGGTGCCACAAGATCTTGCAGTTACACACTTATTTCTAATACTACATATCTATTATCGTCTTTTAGTCCATTCGTCCTAGTTTCCGAGCCTAAATTGGACCCAACCAGAAGCTCCAATGTTTAGATACATTTTTAAGACTTGTGATATATATATCAAATATTGGGTTAAAAATGCTATGAGACAGAAGATTTTAAATTTTTTAGTACCAAACATACAATACATTTAATAGTAACGTGCCTTGAAGCAAAAGGAACACTAGAGAAGTTGTTTTGTGAATATTATGTTTAATAAATGTGACAGTCTGTCACTGCTGTAGTTACACTGAAAGGTTTTTAGAAGTGAATCCTATTTGTTGCATTCTATAATTATATATAATTAATAATACATAATCTGTTGTTTACAGTCCAGTAGCGAAGATCATAACTGTGGAGAATTTTGAATAGAGTTATTGGTTTGTGTGAAATATGAAAGTACAAATTGGTAACGAAAAGATTGAATATTTCCTAAACTTTACTAATCTTGGCTATTGGTCTGACATTCATAACAACTTAAATTCTTAAATACATAATATTAACAAAACAATATACCAAGAAAAATATCATGAAAGCTATAACAGTAAATTAAAATGTTTTCAGATATTAATTTCATTTTTAAAATACCGCACGCGCAGTTGGCATTAAGAACTATCTGAACTGAACAGAAGGTCTGCTTAAGTCGTTAAATTCAACCCTGAGCTTGAACAACAAACTATCTTTTTAGTATCCTATGTTTATGTACCATTTTTTATATGTTTAATATAGAGATGCTTGACTTTTCGATTTCTTTTATTAAAGTCATCAGCTAGATCTCTCTATCTTGCTAAATATACGCCACTGGTTTTATATCAGGGAAGTGAGCATTCATTCGGATCTCTTGTAGCTTTACGAGTGTTTACACATTGCAATGTATTCGCATAGTTGGCATAGTTTACACGTTTAAATTAAAGAGGTCAAAAAGAATTATTATCTGTTAATTGTGAGCCGTTTATTTTGAATATTTGCTGGTTGGAACATAACGACATGACACGTCTTCATATTACAAGTTGCATAAAATGTATTGCCAAGTAATGCCGCTCGTGGCAAAATTACACGTCCCTTAAGGACTTCCGCGTTTCATTTAGACAATTTCTAACGTACTTTCGGCCGGCGTGCACGTGTAACTGGATAATTACGCTGTTTACGACTAACGAGACTTTGTACTTCAAACGTGCTATCCATTTTGAAATGTGGATAACCTCTCAAGAAGAGGTATCTAGTGTTTTGTGGATGAACGGGCGGGTGGCAACAGTTAGTGCAAATTTGGTGCTATTAATTTAAAGCCTGCTGCGAGAAGTTATTCTGAGAATCCCTCCAATTCCTGTTTACTCAAGTGTTCTAATTAGAAGCCTTAAACGTTCCCATAGAGTTGTGACATTCGACGACGCTACTTACATTTTGCTAACAATTTGTTGATTTACAACATATGCAGAGCAGAGGTAGCCACGACACTCTTGCCGATATTAGAACATGTACAATACAACAAATTTTCTTTAAAGATTGGTGAAGTCGCTATAGTTTTAACAAACAATATCCCGATAACTATGTATACAAAGCCGCCATGGCATTTTATCCTAATCAAGCCGCACATTTGCAATATTCACAACAATTAGCCCCTATTCAAATTGGTCAGGGTTATCAATTGCAAAGTACAGAACAAATTTTATCAATATTCGCAGCCACAGCCAGAAAATAATCTATATCCAAATTTCTCAACTAATAAAATTCTACAAACACAAAATACAAACTCTCCTTATGTCAACAGCCATAACAACCGCAAACAACGCAATTATCTCAAACCACAGACTGGTGTATGGTCAAAAATAGAAAACGAGGTCGAAACAACGAAGAGTCACAAAGTCAAAATAAGCAAACCAAAACACAACCCATTGGCTGAACCCTTCAAACCGGTATGAAGTACTAAGCGGCAACGAATCAGATAAAGAAGAAGATCACAATAAAAACTCGGTCAAAAAGGTACCCAAACCATCTCCGGTGTTCATTTCGGGCGTCAAATCCGTGCAACCACTAATTGAACTTCTAGAAGCAATAGCGAAAGATAACTATGATATAAAAATATTAAATAACGATGACGACAAAATTCAACCAAAAACTTCTAAAAAATGTACTAGTATAACGAAGGCTCTACAAGCTAAAGGCACAGAGTTTCATACATACAAGAGAAAGAAGAGAGAAACTTCAGAGTCGTCCTCAAAAATATACATCTATCAACCAATCTAAGCGAACTTGTTACAGGCCAATCGAGCTTTCCCGACGACTCGTAACCGGATAGGTGGAAAAAGGCCTACAGCTCAGCTCAGATGAGTAGGGGGGAGTTCGTGAAAATCGCTTACGGGAGGAAATCTTCCTAGTTGTGTACAGGGAAAGTCAAAATTAGCGGTCGCCACCTTCCAAATCCAGCTGATTGTAGGTCCTCGTGGAAGGCCGAGAGGCCAACAGCTTACGGGAATGGATCTCACCTTTATTGTGCCTCCTCCTATATATATATATATAAGAAGCTTGCAAAATTCATGCACATAAAAATACAGAGTACACAATAATAAAATAAGCAGTAATTTTTTAAACACATATAATAAAATTATTGAAATGGCTATACAGAAAAAAAGACAGTCAATGGCATTTTTATAGTTTTACAAATGATAATTGAACGTCCAAGAAAACAAAACTCGCCGCCGTTAACGCTCGATATTTAGGATATTTCAATAAATCTATGTGGCCAATGGCGTAGAGTTTACAGGAAAAATACAGTATTAATATCTTTTTACAATTAACAATAAACAAATGGCGACTGAAGATCGCTTTTAGGTTGCATAAAACAAGTTCAATAACGTGGAATTTTGCAAGTTTGCGCGAGAAAAAAAGGCTTCTTTTTACACTGCACAAAAAACCTGGTTATTTTCCTTGAATTCCGGAGGAGGCACGCACAATCTGGTGCACAAGATAATGATATAAATCCATGGGTATGACCCTGAAGACTGGGTTGAATGGAGTCAACACCAAGGGACCGGAACTTTGATGCGCTCTTCGCACCGACGGTAACAGCAGAGGGACAGGAGCTGGGCTCGAAAATTAATCCGCCAAAGGCGATCGGCTAATTCACACAGAATTGCCTTTACCGGGATTGAATCCAGTATTTTCTTTAAATCCGACAGTAGTCGATGGTCTGTTTGTACCCCTTGGTAAAACAGCGAGACGAAATTCACACAAAACGGACACCCCTCGAAAAGAACCCAAAAGCCGTCCCTGCAGCACTTAACTTAATTACGGTCCTCTTGGATGGGCTCGAGCGACCGGAGTCATTCAGGATGTAAGCCTCAAAAACGCGACACGACCCTTCATTCCCCTAAAAGATTGCACCATATTACGAAATAATTCTAGGACAAAAATTAACACGTGTGACTTTTGAGGGAAGCTCAAAAACATTTCCTGAATGCGACAATCAAATCAAGAAACTAATTCATATAAAGCGGCAAATTTTAAAAAAACATAACAAACTACAAGAACAGCTTAAAAGTCATGGGCATATGGTTATGAACATTGGAAATATCCGCCAAAGAATCACAAAAACTCCACTGCCTCTGTTTTTCGTGGAAATGAAAACGGCCAATGCGGAGATGTTTATAACATAACCAAATAGCTCACTCAATTGTAAAATTTGAGCCGCCAATAGCTAAACGAGAAAAACCACAATGAGCTAGATGCCAGCGACATAGTAGCACAAATAATTTCTGCAGCAGGAGTCCACGATGCGTGAAATGCACCGGCAACCGCCCAACATCCCAATGTCAACGTAAGGAGACAAACAATGGTGTTAAATGCGTTAACTGTAGTGGCACTCATGTTGCCAACTATAAAGGTTGGCATGTATATAAAAAAATACTACAGAAGATGTTCCCTCCATTTGTTACGGGTCGAATTCTCGCTACGGGAATTATGGAACAGAAAGATCGCGCGTTGGCGCGCGAAGAATTTATCAGTACGGCAATTCGCGCTTTTCTCGGACCCGCAAACAAAAAAAGATGGTAAAGGCCAGCGGCTTGCTCAGAGAAGTAGGGGGGGATTCGCTGAAATTGCCTACGGGGAAGAATGCTTAGAGTTGTGTACAGAATGCGTCAAAATAAGTGGGCGCCACCTTTCAAATCCAGCTGGAAACAAGGTTCTTGTGAAAGGCCAAGAACCAACAGCATACGGGAGGGAACTTACCTTTAATTGTGCCTTCACCTGTATTCTTAAGCTTGCAAAATCCTTACATAAATATTCAGAACACAGTAATAAAAGGCATGCGGAATTTAACACATATATAATGGCATTACTAAGACACAGTACAGAATGGAGACAACAAAGGACCCCCTTTAATACAGTCGTAAAACAAAAGATTAAATCTCGAACGTTCGTTAGGAACTCTACGCCGCTGGAGCCTACGCTACATTTAAATAATCTCAATAATCTGCGTAGTCCAGTTGCGCAAGTTTACAGAGATAAAGGTGATAAAATTAGTGTCTATATATATAAAATTAGTACAAAACGAACAGTGGCTTCAGGTCACTGTTAATATTCTCTCTCTCTTTTTTTTTCTTTTATCAATGTAACAAAAAAAAAAAAAAAAGGTCAATACGTTCGAATTTTGCAAGATACGGGTGCCAAGCCGAAAGTTACTTTCCACTAGTACAAAACTTGATAGTTTTTACCTTAAAGTTCCAAGGAGTCGGCACAGATAATGGTAATTTCCGGTTATATGGTCGTTAAACCAAAAGGGATCGGAGAACAGCGTCCTTCGGGCAAAGTGGAGACAAAAAGTAGAAGTTACGCCCCTGTATAGGGCCGAGCTGCTTTCAACTGGGTCAGAGGACGCGGGAACAGAAGCGAAGCTTCTCCGGGGTGGATGGGAGCGAACTATATTCCAGCGAAATACTCGCACAAGTTCCTTTCTTTCCTCTTCACTTCACATGGATCCGAATTTGTATTCGCCAGGAGCAATTATATCTTTAATTGTCCAACACCAAGGCGCACCTTTTCGCTATCGCTTAAATATTTATCCGACGAAGAGGTCGGTTTACTTCCGCTTTACAGCAAACAAAAACGGTACGGTAAAAAAATTCAGGATAGCGAGGCGCCGCAAAGGAAAAGGGACCGATATGCAACGATCCAACCGCCGGTCACGAGCGTCTGTCTGTTACTGACTCAAAAATACAATCCAATCCTGCACTCCCCTCCACAGATTGCATGACATATGGGCACATTACGTTAGAAATACTAGAAGCTTCTCGAATGTTCCAGAAGAATGCCGCGTGCAGGTGCCCTGCTGCCAAGCAGCAAAACAAGCGAATTCCGAGAAATGCCTTTCCAGCGGCTCCGCTCGCGCGGCAAAAAGCACCGTACAAAGAGGAACCTTGAGCACAACTGAGACTCCTTTGTTCGCAAATCACTCCAAGACGAAAAATACGAACAAACTCAACAATGCTTAATTCTTTAAAGACGCAATGAAATCAAAGTGTATCTAATATACAAACGGTAATTAAAATAACGTAACAAATTCTTACGAAGCGACAAATGAAATAAGAAACCCATTCATATACAGAAGGGAATTCGAAAATAACATAACACATTAAGAAATAAACAACTAGCAAATAAGAGCCAGTACTCAGCATAACATCAGCTAAACCACTCTCACGCCCAAATAGTAAGCGGTATTTATAATCAAAATGGTAGTAATATACAGCCGCAAAATCCTGCACTACAAAGCGAATCAAATGACTTTGTCGAATTAAAGAAAGTGTTAAAAACCCTAATGGAACAAATGGGAACGATGCCAAATCTCTTAACAATCGTCTTCTCGAAAACAAATGATGCCCTACAACTTAAACTAGCCATTTGGAACGCCAACGGCCTGACAAAACACAAAAATGAACTAACTACCTTTCTCACAAACCACTCCATAGATATCATGCTAATATCCGAATCCCATTATATGAACAGAAGTTATTTAAAAATTTCAAATTATACTATTTATGCTACATATCACCCAGATGGCACTGCGCATTCTGGCACGGCGATCATAGTCAAAAATAAAGTGAAATACTACGAGCTACCTAAATACAATCCACAACATCTTCAATCTACCACGATTACGATAGTGGATTGGCAAGGACCATTAGACATATCAGCAGCTTACTGCCACCCAAGACACAACATTAAGCTGTTACGAGCCAAACGTGCTATTAGTCGACCCGCAACAGGATAGGTGGAAAAAGGCCTACAACTTAGCTCAGAGGAGTAGGGGTGGTTTACGGGAGGGAAATCTTCCTAGTTGTGTACAGGGTAGGTCCAAATTAGTGGGCGCCACCTTTCAAATACAGCTGATTGCAGGTCCTCGTGGAAGGCCGAGAAGCCAGCAGCTTACGGGAATCGTACGTCATTTACATTTTCCAAATAACTACGCGGCCAGCGACGTCGGAGCTTACAGGAATGACACAGTATATATAAAATTACTTTTTTACAATTAGTAGTAGTAAGTTGGCGCGTAAAAGGTTTCTTTTCACAAAACACAAAACTTTAGTTATTTACCTTGAATTTCGATGAAGGCAGGCACAATTCTGGGGTTGCTTTCCAGATGCAGGTACAGTCTGGGGTAGTTTCAGGTCCGAAAAGAGGAAAGGTAGACGATTTCTTCAGAAAACTTTGGGACGAAACCTTTGTTGGGGCGTTCCTGGGAATTAGATTATTTCCAACGGGGTCGGTTTGCGTGGAGAGCGGCGGGAATTTCAGAAGATTGCAACCACCAACAGCACTCTAACCATCACATTTTCACGGGTTTAATACGCTTATATCCGATCTGAGATCGAAGGAACAAATGCACTCAGTTGTTCGTACACAAGGCTTCACACTGCTGATTTTTATTTAGATCCCACTTAGTCGAGATAATAATTGCCTACAGCAATCTACGATACGATAGAATTCAATCTAGCAGGAGCCGCGAATAACCCGATCTTTCTAAAACGTCCGCCTAGGCCCAAAGATTATCGCCTACTAACTTTTTTTTCCCGCGCCGCCAAATACACCACCCCAGCCTACTTCGTTCTAGAACAAAAGTAACCACGTGCGACCTTCGAGGGAAGCCTATAAAACATTTCTTGAATGCTAGCACTGTTTAACAAAGAAATTCTTGGAACTTGTTTGATCGGAAAATCTAACTTACAAAGAAAAGCCTCGAGACTGGTCTGGACATAAATTATTCTTTCAAAGAAACAATAACGAAATCTGTAGCCATCATTAAATTGGCAATTAAAATAACGTTTTCAAATTCCTATGGAACGGCAATTTTAAATGAATATAACAAAGCAGGACCAATTTGAAACGTATTTCCATACACTGGGAACCAGATTTATTTCGGGCGGTGACTACAATGCAAAACACGAGTACTGGGGATCAAGAATGACTACCACTAAGGGTAGAGAATTAATGAAGGCAATAACGAGTAATAAACTTCACTATTTGTCCACAGGCGAACCGACTTACTGGCCATCAGACACGGCAAAAACTCCTGAGTTGTTAGACCTCTGCATCCCAAAAGTCATTAATCCAAACTACCTCAAGGCGGAAACCTGTCTAGAACTCTCTTCCAACGAAGAACTAGTTTCACCACTGGAAAACTTTAATTAAATAATCCAACAAGCAGCCTGGCAGTCGACACCGCAGAAAAGTTTAATAGAGACCAATTCAAACTGTTCCATCGAAGTTAAAAAGAAAATAGCAGAAAAACGCAGGCAATGTAGAAGGTGGTTATCTACAAAACATCCTGTCGAAGCTAAATCAACTTACAACTGAACTCAAAAATCTCCTTTTCAATATCAAAAATAAATCGGTACAAAACTACCTACTGCAATTGACACCCATGAAAGCAACTGAATATTTACGTCGGAGAGCAACTACGCGACTAAAACAGCCACATATCACCTATTCGTCTCGATAACAACCGTGGGCTAGAAGTGATCATGATAAGGTCTCCGCATTTACAAGACACTTAACGAATGTTTTTAGTCCTTTCGAATCTCAAATTACTAGAGATGAAGAAAATGCAATTCATCAATATCTTGAAGCTCTATTCCAAATGTGTCTACCGATCAAGCAGTTTAAAACGAATAATGTCAAGACCGCAATTATGACAAACTTAAATCCGCATAAAGCGCCGGGCTACGATTTAATCACGGGCAAAGTTCTTAAAGAACTACCAGAGAAGAGATTCAAATATATAACCCACCTATTTAATCTGTGTTAAGATTACGGTATATACCAGAGCAGTGGAAAGTTGCCACAATCATAATTCTAAAGCCTGGCAAGCCAAATGGAGAATTGTCATCGTTTAGACCAATAAGTCTACTACCAATACTATCCAAAGTATTTGAAAAGTTGCTACTGCAGAATATAATGCGTATAGTTACGGAAAACAATACTATACCCAATCATCAATTTGGATTTCGCAAGCACCATTCCACAATAGAACAAGTTCACAGAATGGCAGACAGAATTTTGAAAGACTTTCAGGATAAAAAATATTGTTCAGCTGTGCTCCTTGATGCCGTGCAGGCCTTTGACAAGGCCTGGCACGAAGGCCTACTGTTTAAAATCAAAAAGGCATTACCACCAGATTATTACGAAATACTAAAATCCTGCCTCGCCAACAGATACTTTCTAGTCAAGTATGGAGACGCCCTTACATCGTTATTTCCAATCAAAGCTCTGGAGTTCCACAAGGGAGTGTATTGGGACCGCTCTTGTATCTCATATTTACTGATGACGTACCAATCTCACCAAGTACTACAGTCGCTGTATTTGCTGATGATACAGCGATATTATCATCACATACCGATCCAAACACAGCGTATGAGAACTTAAAGGCTCATTTAGACAACCTAGCACAATGGTTTGGCGCATTCGCATAAATGAATCTAAATCAATACATGTAACATTTACTACAAGAAGAGGCACCTGCCCAACTGTTATAGTAAATAACAAACAAATAACACCGGATGAAACTGTTAAGTACGTAGGAATGCATTTAGACAGGCGCCTGACGTGGAAGAAACACATCTTCACTAAAAGAAAGCAGTTGGGTCTGAATTTCAAAAAATATATTGGCTCCTAGAGTGAAATTCTCAACTGTCACTGGAGAGTAAAATGCTACTATACAAGGCAATAATTATTAGACCAATATGGCCATACGGAATATAATTATGGGGAACAGCTAGTAGATCGAACATTGACATTATAAAACGTTTCCAATCAAAAGTACTGCGTTCGATATGAAATGCCCCATGGCTTGTTCTGAATGAAGTAAATCGACAGGACTTAGGAACATCAATAGTTAATGAAGAAATACAAGTGTTGTGTTCGCTACCGCGATAGGCTTAGTGCTCACCCAAACACACTAGTGGAACACCTACTGGACTCTGACGACGAAGAGCCTAGGCTCAAAAGATTCAAGCCGCTAGATTTGCTAACACGATTCGTATAAAGTGAAGTGCAGTGTCAATTATTTGTACAAAACCAAACTTTTAGTGTTAATATAAGAAAAAATTCGCTGGAATGTTTTCATCATGCCCTATGTAATATGCCACAATAATGACTAAATGTCACTATGTGGTAAATTGTAAAGCTATAAATAAACTAAAAAAAAACTATGTGTCCTAGGATAAATAAAGCAAACTTGCACAAATTACGATAAGAGGTAGTTATCCCCTTGTGTAGGCATAATCAAAAATTATTGTAAGCTTCTGATCCAAAATTATAGAATATTTAGACATAGTATACAGTTATTCCGTATCCCTTCCATCGGTCTCAATTTTTCATTATCCCAATATTTCGCGTGTAATATTAGTATTTTTGGATTAAATTTTTATATTTTATAAGCACTTGTACTTAGGAATAAAGTTGTTTTTGTAATTGTTGTTGCTACCCGTCTTGTCTAATAAATTATGTTTATGGTAAAGCCGAGGTTTCCAAGAATTGGTTTTCGTCGCAGAGATATATTGTTAAATAGATCTGAAAAATATAGGGTGTTTAAGAAGGCAGAGTGTGGGTTCTCAGACATGTATGAAGCTTACGTACTCGGGATAAGTGAATAACAATATGTGTATTGATTAAATCTTGCATGCAATGAAGTGATGCTTACCTCTGTATTTGCTACCTGTAAGGCGATGTAGATTAGGTTTTCGTATGTGCTGCAGTAGCAGCTGTAGATAATGCTATTACTTTTGAAGATTTAGTATTGTTAGCAATTGCAATTACTGTATTACTGTGATTGGGGGCTTGCGAGCTCACCAATGATCCTGGGGGTCAGTGAACCCGCGCAGGATTCCGTTTTAAGCTGCTTAATGCTTGACGAGTTGCTGATCCGGCGTGGTCAGTCGGCTTCATCCTGATCTGGTTGAATGAGCGTGGTAGCCAGTGATCTATGCATTGTACTTTGCAGAGTGGCCTGTGAAGAACGGGACTTTCACTCTTTTCCTTGTGGTGCACGTATGACGACTGGCGGAGGTCGTTTGGTGATCACAGTGATTGTGCAATGTAAATTAAATGTTGGACAGGGAACTATAGTTCAATTCGGGCGTGGGAGCACAGAATCTATAATATTAAGATTTTATGGTTTTAATATTTTAATTTTGATTAACATTCAGATATGTAGTATAAAGCGCACAGTAATATCCGTTCTGCTTAAGATATTGTTACGCTTAAATCGTAACTGATAAGGAGCTCTTGTCCTTATCGCCGGGATCGCCGAGAAACAACTACCCTTATATAAAATGATTTAATTTATTCATTTACTACACGCTACAAAACAATTATACCTTATTCTAAAATATTAAGTTAAAACTACTTACAAAAATATTAACATGTACAAAGCCATTGCTAGGGTGGAATATTTTCTTTCACAAATCGCAACTGGCAACTGTCAACTATGCCCTGACTGTCACACTCCACTAGTGTCACTACTATCCCCTCAACTCTCAAGTTGCCTTTTTATAAATTCCTTTTTGCACCCATAAGCTCTGACCTGAATATTAATTAATTTCCCTTATCAAGCGCATTACTTATTTCACATTGCCTCATTTAATAATCCAATGTGTGTAATTTTGCTGAGTTGAAATGCCCGCATTGCTTGCAACATAAATGTGTAAGCAATTGAAATCACATTACAACAGTTATGAAGCAATAATAATTGAATTTATAATTTTGGAAATTGGGTTCGTAACAATATGAAGCGTTGGAAAAGGAAAAGTACACTAATTTGGTACCAGAATCCTGATTTAATATTGCTTTAAATAATTAATTAAATAACGACCAAACAAAACAAGAAAGGGACATCGACGCACAGATCAGGAAAAGAGTAGGGGAGGAGAGAAGACAAGGAAAATATGTAAAAAGCGGATACCAGAAGTTGACCATTGATGGGAAAGAATGGAAATGAAACAAAGAAAAGGGTGCGTTAGAGGAAGCGAAGCCGAGCACGTTGGAATTAGGGAATAATTCAAAAAACTAGTTAAAGAAGATAAGACAACTCGACAGAATAACAAACAGACGAACATGGCAAAGAAAAGGAATACGGAAAAAGGTGCGAATAAAGACGGCGAAACAAATAAGAATATGGCAAATACAAAAAACAGTAAGAAAAATAAAAAAGGAAATATAATAAAAATGGGAACCTGGAACATTAGAGGAATAAATGGCAAAGAAGATGAGTTAATCGAAGAGATGAAAATACAAAAACTAGATTACCTCGGAATAACGGAAACAAAAAGAAAAATAAAGGAATACAGGAGCTAAGAGAAGGATACATATTATTATGGTCAGGAGTAGAAAATACGGAGCGGGCAGCAGGAGGAGTAGGACTGGTAGTAAGCCCAGATAAAATACAAAACATAAAGAAAGAAAAATTCATAAATGAAAGATTGTTAACCATAGAAATAAACTGGGATGACCGACAAAACAGTATTATAATAATAGCGTATGGACCAAACGACAATGCGAAAAAAGAAGAAAAAGACGAGTTCTACCAAATGCTACAACTTGAAATAGATAACGGAACAGGGGATACTATAATTATGGGAGACATGAACGGAAGAGTTGGAAAGGACAATAAAAATATTCAAAGATATATGGGACCATATGGCGAAACAACAATAAATAATAATGGAGCACGCCTGATAGATCTATGCGTGACCAATGACCTAATATTGACAAACACAGTATTTAAACACAAGGATATACATAAATACACCAGAGAGGTACAATCAAGAAACGAAAAATCCATTATTGATTACTTTATAGTAAGTAGAGATTATAGGAAAGTAGTCAAAGATGTAAAAGTTCAAAGACATGCATAAATCGGAAGTGATCATTTCCTAGTAAGGATGGAAATGATAAAGAAAAAGAAGAACCAAAACAAAACAGACGAAAATTAATAATAAAAGAAAAAATCAAAAGTTATAGATTAAAAGAAGAAGAAACCCAAAAGACATACCAAAGCAAACTACAAAATAGACTAAAAATAGAAGAAGCTAGAAAGAAAATAGGAGTAGAAAATAAATGGAAATATTTCAAGGAAAACATGATCCTAGCTGCCAAAGAAAGTTGCGGAATAGTCAAATCAACCAATATACACTCCAAAATAAGTAATTGGTGGACCCCTGAATTACAAAGGAAAATAAAGGATAAGAAACAAAAATGGAAAAAATATCTCAGCTCAAAAAAAGAAGAAGACTACGAATCATACAAAATAAGCAATAGGGAAATCAAACACGCAGTGAAAGAAGCAAAGAAACAATCATGGGCAGAGTTTGGTGAAAAAATGAAAGAGCATTATACAGAAAACCAGAAGCTATTCTATGGCATAGTGAAACAAATTAGAAGAAAGAAAACCCTGAGACTGGCCAACTTAAAAGACGAAAAAGGAAATATATTAACAGAGGAGAAGGACATAAGAGATAGATGGAAACAATACTTCGAGGAATTAACTGAAATAAACATGGAGGCCCAAGAAAGAGAAACAATACAAGAAAGAACCACGGAAAGAAGTGCTATCCAACTGATATCAGACGAAGAAGTTACGCAAGCTCTAAGCAAACTAAAAGCAGGGAAAGCAGCAGGGCAAGACGATATTACAGCGGAAATGTTAAAATTCATGGGGACAGAAACAAGAACAATATTCATAGACCTACTAAACAGTATTATCAGAACGAAAGTAGTACCTCATGATTGGAATATCGGCATAATATTACCGTTATTTAAAAAAGGAGATGTAAGAGAATGTACGAATTATAGAGGGATCACTATATCAAGTATACCAAGTAAAGTATTCACAAGAATAATTGAAAACAGAATAAGAGAAAAATTAGAAGACACGATAGGAGAAGCACAACACGGGTTCAGTAGAGGAAGAAGCACACAAGATTTAGTATTTATATTAAGACAAGTAGGTGAAAAGCTGGTAAGGAAAGGCAAGGACATTCATATGGTCTTTATAGACCTGAAAAAGGCCTTTGACAAGATAAGAGGAAGTGATGTGTGGGAATGCCTAAGAGAAAGGGGAATAGAGGAAGAAATGATAGAAGTAATTAAGGCACTATACAGTAACAATATAAATAAAATAAGAATACATAATGCGGAATCGGAAATTTTTAAGACAACGATAGGACTGAAACAAGGTTGTGTGCTTAGCCCGCTACTATTCTCAATAGTAATAGACAAGGCTATCAGGAAATGTAAAGAAAAATGTACAAATATGAAAATAGGATTATGGAAAATGAAAGCAATTCAACTGCAAGAATTGTTATTCGCGGATGATATGGTGATCGTAGCCGAATCAGAAGAAAAACTGCAACGCAACCTAAATGAATACCAAATAGAATTAAAACGAATAAACATGGAAATAAATATAAACAAGACAAAGACGATGATAATGGCAAATAAAGAAAAGAAACACAAGATAGAAGTAAATGGACAAACACTGGAACAAGTTACTGATTATAACTATTTGGGAACTATAATAGAAAGTAACGGAAAAATAGAAAAAGAATTATCAGAAAGAATAGGAAAAGTAGGGACGTTATATAACTATCTTAGAAATCCATTCTTTGGAAAAAAAAGAAATACCAAAGGAAATCAAAACTCAAGTCTACCAAAAGGTTATAAGACCTTCTTTAACTTATGGAAGTGAATCCTGGGCCCTAACAAAAAGAAACAAAAGCCGAATCAAGGCAGCTGAAATGAGATTTCTAAGGAAAATTCTAGGGATAACTAGAGAGGACAGGATCAGGAATGCAGTAATAGTGGAAGAGCTGAAGATAAAACCTATAGAGAAGATAATAGAAGAAAGACAAGTGAGCTGGCTGGGCCACCTACAGAGAATGTCAGAAGAAAGGATAACCAAACAAGTGTATGAAGCGAGAACCCAAGGACGTAACAATGTAGGACGCCCAAGAATACGTTGGGAGGACCAAGTTAGACAAGTGACGGAAGACCGAGGAATAAGCTGGGGTGAAGTAAGAACAATGGCAAAAGACAGGAAAGCATGGAAAAGAAAAATCAAGGCCTCATCAGGGTGAAATGTGAAACGTAATATGTAAATATTAGCAAACAAATACCTATGTCATAAATGTAAAATACCTAATTAGTATAAAATTAGCAGGATAATGCATACGTAAATGATGTAAATATTAATTGTACAGTCCAACACCTAACGGTTCAAATGGACTTCAGATTAAATAAATAAATAAATAAAAATAATTTAGAAGCGATTTTTATTCAACGATATAGTATAGCACGAAATAGTAATGATTTTGCAATGTAAGCTACGCCCGGGGAACCGAAATATATGAAATTTACATAAAGGAAATTTAAGTAGTTTTAATAAATTTATTTTTATAAGCGACATAGCATGAAAAGTGGAGTCATAAATATTTTGCCTAAGATATAAGTCATTGGTAACGTAAGAATAGTATAATTTGGCAGCGGGAATACAAAAATGAAAAAAGGCGTATTTTATGTGACTTGAAATAATTTTAGGAAGGATTTCTCTTCTGCAATATAACAGAGCGCGCAGTAGTAATGATTTTGTGCGAAATTTACAAAACCTGGTTTTATGTGGTATTAATAAATCCATTTTGTTTCAAAAATAGAGCTACGGATAGCTACGGAAAAATTAATTCGACAGAGAGTACGTAAAACTAGAAAAATTGGTAGACAGAACTTATAAATAATTTGGCAGCTATTTCTGATCTGAAATATAATAAATCCTGCAGTAAAAATTATTTTGCTTTTGCAATATACTGCAAACGTAAATATAGTTTAATTCAAGATTGGAAGCGCGAAACTTACATAATCAAGTTGTATATGGTTTTCACTAATTTACTATCGATTTCCTATTGCTATAAAAAGGTAGATTAACTAGGTAGGGAGTAATTAAAACTAGAAAAATCGTTGAAATAGAAATATATACAAGGTGCGTCACAGAAGTAATGAAAATGATTTCCAAATAATCTTTTTAACGTGAAAATATAAAATTAGTTTGTAATCGAGATAAAACTTAAATTATTTCTTAATTTATATTTCTTCTATATTTTCATACACTGTGCATAAATAGATTGTTTAACCACATTTGGATCGATGTCGGTTTGGCATCGTAATGCGGTGTAAACTTGGATTCTAGGTCCCAGGTTGTTTTAATTTGATCATAGTCATGTTGATCAAGGTGTAGAGGAAGTTTTCAGTCTTATTGGTGCATTCTTGTGCTGCAACTATCAAAATATGAGTAAAATTGCAATCAATTTGACAGTTCCATTTTATTTCGTAATTTTGTTGAACTTTAACTTTTCTCTTGAGAAAAATATGTGTATAGTAATGTGATAGTGTATGTAAAGAAGCTACGAGTTGTTTGATTTTCATAATAATTAGATTTAATTGTTATGAATTTATTTAAAAATTAATGTAAAAATATTTGTGAAGTTCTAAGTACATTTTCGAACGTATAACAAGTGAGGTATCAAATTTTTTATTTTTAATGTGTCACACAGTGGTGGTTTTCACTTCGATGAAAATTTATCCTTAAGAAAGTTATTATAATTTATAAATATTCGCCAAATTTTGTGTGATTGGCATTCATTAATTGATATTCCTACGCCGTCGCTTTGACAATGGGCAAAAAAGTTGAGGTTTATAAATAAAAGTTGATAGTTGCTTATTTACCACCAAGCTGAAAGCACGCTTTTTCGGCAGCTCCGCAAATATGTACATTTGTGTAATTATTTATGTGTTTTTTGTAATAAATCAAAGTTTTAATACTTGAGTACATCATAGAAGTGTTTTAATTATCTTACGGCCGAGATTTTGGGCAAATTTCGACAAAATAAGAATTTCGTCGCAGAATGGAGTAAGCGTCCCTCGATTGTCGATTATTTTTCGCTCGTCTTTTGTTTATGGATTGGTCAACAATTGGAATGGCAAGAAAATAAATGTCAATGTCATCCGATTATAACCTAACATCTACAAGAAACAATTAAAAATAAGCATTAATATTAATAACATAATTTAAGTAAAAGTGCTTCTTTACATTGATATTAGGAAGAAAATCCATCACAGAAGTGTATGATAAAGTAGAATTTGGGGGTTATAATATTATTATTAATAATATAAGTTATACGAACAGTTTTATGGATCATTCCTATAAAATAAATTAATGGAAAAAGGATCTACTTACTTGTTGGTAAAGTTTAAATTAAATAAAGAACGTTCTACTGCTTCAATTTCTTCGAACACATTTATAAGAAATGAGTTGCTGTCGTCATTTTTTGTAAGCTTGTCCACGTGCCACAAGACCGAGGTTTGGTCCAACGTGAGAAGATTTCAAATTCGAGATTGCGAAGAGTAAACAAGGTGGGTTTTTTAATTGAACAAACGAATGTTATAAACTCTTAAAGAAGTGATATTTATTTGTTTAAAATTGTTTATTATTACTTAATAAAGTTATAAGACACTTTGTTTTGTGGAAAAGAAAGCATTGATAAATCTGTTTTTAATTTTACGATATAATTCCTGAATGTTCAAATTTTCTTGCATTTCCTGTGCCTTTTGTGTGTATACGTTGTCCCTAGTGTTCGAGTCTACACAGTTTGTTCCAATTATAACAGTGACTCTGAGATCATCTCATACAGGTTGGTGCAAAACTTATTTGGTTTATGTGTTGGTTAAACAATTTATAGATTGATTTATTTATTATTGTATTCTTAGGTAGAGCAAGTTATCTCCATTACAGTTTTGATGTTTACAGGCCCTCAATATATAGGTTTAATCACGCTATTATTTTATATTTGCTCCAACTAGAAATTTAATTTATCTCAGGGTAGAAATGATACTTTATTTATTTCCGCATTCGGAACTTGGAATATTGGAAAATCTTGTTTAAATGTAGTTTAAAATTTCCTGCAATATCCAATCTATACAGCACGCAGTAGATTAATTTCTTTTAAAAATAAAATCCTGGAAACGGAAATATAAGTTTCATGATTTACATTTTATGCAAGTAGCTTTTTAAAAATAAATCAAATTTAGGAGAAGGTTGAAGCTATCTCTGTAGGATATTAAATAGAGACTTTGATGTTTTTAGAAGAAAATGATTCAGTGTTATTAGTTTAAAAACATTATTAGACTCTAAATACAATACATGAGACAAAGTTTTTAACCTCTACATTCAAGTAAATTGTGGTTTCCTTCTTGTATATTGATATCAAATACGTTTCTCTGCCTTGAAGAGACATTGAACTGAACTCCACCCAGGACGAAATCCACCACCTGAAATCTGATATTCGTTATCCTGAATATCGGTTTACTCGTATATCAACGTAAACCCGTTAACTGAATTCAATGCTGGAATAAATTTTCATATGCGAACAAAATCCACTGTGAGACTGTTTCGTATATCTTAAAGCAATCCTACTTATTCGAACCGAAGAAGCGAGTTCTTCGAAGACTCGGATTTTTTCATTTTCGAATATAGATACAAGCAGAATGAAATTGAGACTTTTTTAAATCACACCTTCGGGAATATTTATAAATGAATTATTTGTATGATGCTAATTTTTCTTTATTTTCATCCGTGCAGTATCTAAAATCGGTTTCTAACATAGAGAACGATAAATGCCAGTACTCACCAGGAAATTAACAAAGATGAACCTGGTCCAATAATATGCCTTTTTAACTTCGATTGAATAGTTTTCACACATAGTATTGTTAGGGCTACATGGAATTTAACTGCTCTGCACTAACGAGGAGTATAAGGAGTCAACCTTCTCCAACTTAATACGGGGGATGGTGAAACAATTCATAGGCAGATAGTATGGGAGGTCACTGAAATGATCTTGGCATCTCTTGCTGACGGTGGACATTTTATTGTTCACAGTAGCTATTTCTACATCACGGTGTATGCTGTTATTACGCATAAATCGCGGTTTCACATAGCCTTGTTAAAAAATGTAAATGCATATAGCTATTTATGAAAACTGGAAACTTCAACCATGATAAATGGTATTATGTTCGTTTGATTTTGCCGCTTCATTTGAATTAAAATCGTATTTTAATTGCCGCTCAAGCCGATTACTATTTTTATTATTTTCAAAAATTAATTTATGGGAGGTTACTTTTTCAAAGATTCGGAAAGGAAACGCTTGTAGGGCATGTTTAGTCTTCATGCCGACCGAAAACAGTTCTTGGAATTCTTCGTTTGCAGAATGGCCCGGAAGCTCCACGTGGATTATTTTGTTCTAGAGTTATTGCGACATATTTCGTCATATGGCGTAATACGTTCAGCCGCTGGATACTTCCGTTCGTTTTTGTAGGCAGTCGATTTAACACCTTCGCTCGACCCGGTTGCTCGTTAACATCTCAGGGGAGATGAGAAAAGAAAGACAAGGCAAAAATGAGCGCTAGCTTCTGAGGGTGAACGCATGTGATTTTGTAGGGACGGAGTTCTATGGCAGCGCCTCTGTTAAATTAATATATCGTGTTGTTTGTTACCTTGGACAAAAGAATCGTCGACTTGTGTCGGATTAAAACTATTGTGTTAGCTTTTTGTAACGACAATTCAGGGAAACTGTTTTCTCGGATTGTGTCGGATCAAAGCCTCCAATCCGTGAATTCCTCCACTAAACCGTTGCAATTGTTAATCCCGTACAGCGGCGGAGATTTTGGCTCCTGAAGTTTCCGCCTTTTTTTCTCTACGAAGAAAGTCTTGGCCTGTAACGTAGTTTCCATCGGGATCCAGTCGTCAGGGGCGTGTCAGAGATTTTGGCTGTTTCTTCAGGACCTAAGAGCACCCCAAATTCTGCCTCTCTCTCTACTCCCTACCGGAGATTGTATTGTCATTGTAGATTTTGGGAGGGTGAGTTACCTCACGTACACTTACGCCACAAAGGTGGGCCCATTGTGCTGCTCCAGCAGCTCCCCAATTTGGACATCGCCCAAGCTATCCAATCCTTTGGATGTACTTGAGGACATCCGTAACTGGGGTGTTGCTGATTTCGGCCATATCAGGCCAACAGTTTCTCAACATGGATCCTCTGATTGTTGCGAGAGCTGGACAGTGACACAGGACGTGGTCTGCATTCTCGTTATCCCCGTTCCATCCTCGACAGTTTGGGCTGTACGCCAATCCCATCCTGTGCATGTGTCGATTTAAGATGCAGTGTCCAGATAAGGTAGGTACCTACAACTAGTCGCAGTTTTTTTAGGGATAGTTGCACATAAAATTTGGCTGTCTCTGGCGAGGGTGCACTAATAGCAGCCCTTGCATGACGACAACTTTCGGTGTTTACCCATCGTCGTGTGAAGTTTTTTAGGGTTTCTTGGTATAGCATAAAGCTTAATGTCCTCAGGGATATAGGAATAACGGGGTCTGGTCCCCAAATAGGCCGTTCTCGCAATATCATCAGCCTCCTCATTGCCGTAGTTTTCGTCATGCCCTTTCATCCATATAAGAGCAATGACATTATCTTTTGATATATCGTCGAGAGCTTCACGGCACTGCAGTACCACTCCTGAGCTAATTTTGCCACTACACAGGGCTAGTAAAGCGGTTCTGCTGCCACTGTAGATACCAATACGTTGGTTCGTGATTTGTCGTTCAAGAATTGCATTTGCACCATGCATTATTCCCACTACCTCCGCTTGGAAAACTAGTGGTATAGTGTGGCGTAGGTTATGGTCATCGGAGAAGAGTCCAGCACCCGTTCCATGCCTTGTTTTAGATCCGTCGGTGAAGATGGATATATCCATATGTTGGGTTGGCTCAGCATTGGCATAAACACTGAAGCGTCTATTGAAGGCATATTGTGGAGGGAGGTAGTCTACCATTGCGTCTAGGAGATGGGCCTTGACGACTGTCACATCCAGGATGCGGGTATGTCTGCCTGCCCTGCCTGCTGTGTGCCACAGACCCTTATGGCGCAGCCTCAAAGCCGTCCTCACAGCTACTTCCTCAACAAAAAGGTCGAGTGGTGGAAGGCTAAAGATCACCTTTTAGGCGGCCGTAGGGGTTGAACGTATAGCACCTGTAGAACGAAGACAGCAAGACGTTGTACATGTCCTAGTTTGACTGCTGCCGTAACTTAACTGACCCTCGGCAACTATACAAGTGCTCCATAACATAGCATAGGTCTAATCACGGCAGTATACAGCCATAAGGTAATTGTGGGACAGAGTCCCCAGGATTTACCTATAGCGCGGCGACATTGCCAGAAAGCCGTGCATGCTTTTTCAGTTTTAGCTTTCAAATGTTTCTCCCAATTCAGCTGGTTGTTAAGTATAACTCCCAGGTATTTGACACTATGTGAAAAACTGAGAGAAGTGTCAAATAGTAAAGGTGTAGGTAAGGGTGCAACCTTCCTTTTCTTCGTGAAAAGTTCCATTTCTGTCTTCAAGGGATTCACAGAGAGGGATTGATCACTACACCATTTTTCCGTTATTTGGAGAGCCGTCTGCATTAAGGTGCAGAGCGTGCCCTCAAATTTCCCTGTGATGAGGATGGCAATGTCCTCCGCATATCCAATGGTATAGAACCCAGGATCATTGAGTGAGCTTAGAAGGCTGTCCACCACTGTATTCCACAACAGTGGAGAAACCTACCGGAGAAAACCAAGGTAAAACAAATTGTTAACTGTGTTGTGAGAACTTGTTGCAGGATTCATTTTATTGGTTTAAAGTGCTGAACCCCTTTGCTTGATGTAACGCAAAGCAACCTTCAGTCGCCAGTTGCCATTATTTGTTACTTGTAAAGTGTAATTATAAATTGTAATTTCTGTAAACTCGAACGTCACTGGCTGCGCAGACCTGTGTTGTGGGAACTTGTTCCAGGATTCATTTTATTGGTTTAAAGTGCTGAACCCCTTTGCTTGATGTAACGCAAAGCAACCTTCAGTCGCCAGTTGCCATTATTTGTTACAAGTGAAGTGTAATTATAAATTGTAATTTCTGTAAACTCGAACGTCACTGGCTGCGCAGACCTGTGCTTAGTAAAGTAAATTCCGCAAGCCAGGGTTGGCGAGCCTTTTGTTTGAACGTTCCAACCACTCTTCTGTTAAACCATAATTATTATCATTTTGAATGTATTTTTTTGTATTATGTGTCACCAATCTTAAACAATAGAGTTATTTTGTCTTAAAATTTACCATATCTTTTATTTCCGTGTATTTTTATTGTGGTGTGCATGAATTTTGTAAGCTTTATATACAGGAGGAGGCACAATAAGGGAGAGTCCGATTCCCGCAAGCTGCTGGCTTCTCGGCCTTCCACGAGAAGCTGCAATCAGCTGTGATTTGGAACGTGTCGCCCACTAATTTTGACCTACTCTGTACACAACTACATTCGGTTTCCCTCCCTCAAGCGTTTCTCGTGAACTCCCCCTACTCCTCTGAGCTAAGCCGAAGGCCTTTACCATCTCTCCTGTTGCGGGTCGATGAAAAAGCTGGTTTGGTCCGTAACAATGGAATAGACTAATGCCATACTCTGGACGCACTCATGCTTTTTTAATTAGAACAGATAGAACATGTACATTTAATGTATAAAATGGCAGCTGCTTTTTATAATATACATCACTTGCTGTTGTATTTGACACCTCAAAGTGTGAATTTGTCATTGCTTTCTGTTTCTCTTGTTTCTTTTTTATATTTATGAGGTTGATTTTGATGCTTGTCACACTTATCAGTTGCTATTTTGCCAGATTTTTTAAATGTTAAACTGTTGTGTTAGTGATACCACGCACGTTTTGCCTTGTTATATCTTCTTCTTCTCACTGATACTACATTATTCAAGCCTAATCAACAGCACACTTGGTCAGTTCGATTGACCAATATATTGGAAGTAGATTTTCATTACATATTTTGCTCCTACTGCCCTGCCTCACAATTATCTTTGATAGGGCTTCACAATACATAACAGTAAATAAACGAAAACGATTAAACTTGTAACACGAAGGTACTTTGCAAACAATAGATTTTGGTAGGATATTGGATTGTAAAATATTAATGTCTTTACTCTGACAGTGCAGCAGTGAATTTAGACAAGTGAAGTTTGATTATGTTTCCAAAAAATATTAAGGAATTTGATAGGGTCGTTGTTCAGTCTATGTTTAGACTGACTATGAAATTTTTTTTGTTTTAAAGTTTTAGAATGACATCATTTTGATTGGCAGCTAACAGACGCCGCCAAAATTCGCCATAAGCGCGACCTTCACTGTTTTTCTTTTGCCTAATTATCAAATGTGATTTGACCATGTCAGATGCCTATTCAACTGAAAGACGAGATATCTAACAGGCCCTATTTCCGGAAGGCGATTGTTATTAAATAAACACGCCAAGGTACGTTTCCCTTGTAACTGTAAAGGTAATATGCGGGTGAACTGGGTGGACTGAATCGTCAGTAAATAAAAGGACCGAGCAATCTGCTTTGTGGTATATTCTATTGTATGGACACCAGCAACTATTAAGCTTCGTTATTCCGGAAGAAGATGTGTCGGACAAGTAATATTTCAGTATGTGACAGCAGAAATGGGGTAGGTAGCCTTGATCTTGTAGGATAAGTCATTATGTCACACCTTGTGAAAGGTTTAAAAAATGTTAAGGAAGGCAGTACTGCTTGTTCCGGAGTGCGCCTTCAACATTCTTGTCAACTCTATTGATGTCCTCGACGATTGTGTGCCCCACTCCATACCCAACTACTAACTTGAGTTAACTGTTTGTTTTCCTCTACAGATGGGTTTATTTTGCCCTAAAAAATTATCTCCAACACCATGGACAGCACACAGGCTGACCGATAATCGAACAGTAAGGACCTCCTTCAGTTGGATCCTTATTAAGTTTCTGAATAGGAATTTTTGAGGCATATTTATAACCATGCAGCGATGGCATTAACAATGGCGGTGACCAATTTTATACCTTGATGGGGAAGCCCATTTCTGTGGGACATCAAGAACTGTACGAATGTGGAGCTCGAATAACAATGTTTGGCATTAATAACTTGCATAGCTACAAATCTATGTTCAAAAGAAATTGTTCTTTCTTAATAATTTCACATATTGGGATGGTAGTAGATTGGCAGTATTATTTTACCATGTCAATCTATTCTTTCGACGGCTGAGTCCTGTAGATTACCTTGATTGCATTTGGCGATTTCACGATGTTCAATGCTTCCGTTGATGGTGCTCGCTGGGTCCCCTTGAGTGTTTCCTTCAGGGTACTGCGCATGTCATATTGTATACATTTAAATTTTTATGTAACAGTCACGAAGGCTAGTTATGTATTTAGAATTCCCTGAATGGGTAATAGATAAAGTATATTATATTACGCTTCGTTTGAGCGTCATAGGAGTTGTAATTAAGATTAGTTTTAAGTTAAGTTCTCAGTTCTGTTCTGAGATCCTCCTCATAAACATAGCTCCGACATAATTGTACTTTTTAAAATAAATCTTGTTTTTAAAAGGCCTTTTTGTCGTTAACAAAATAAAACTGGCGCAGTCGTACGGATTTAGGCCGTTTATTCAAAATCAATAAACGTGTGTTTCAACGCTTAAGCCTAAATTAAAAACCATCAACATCGTCGCAAATCTCGTATTCCAATTGTAACCTGGAGAACAAGCATCGTCGAAGGGTCACGAGAAGAATACCAGCCTAGTGACAAAGCCGTTCCGTCTTGTACCAAAAAACCAACCCGGAAGGAAGCATTTCCGAACATTGAAAACGCTGACTTCCACCCAGGAACCAAACACCGCTACGCTGAAGGACGAACAACCTGAGGTCGTACACCACTGGTTCCCGGAGCTGATTATCGCAATCAACCCACGTAAGCATCTGGACGCCACAGCAGCTGATATGCTACATATGTGAGTCTCAAGTGTCTTTAGTTTTATGTGAAATTGAAATTTAAATATATTATATTAATAAATACTAACGTAGAGTAATATTTTAATTGTAAGAGCATTTAATTACTCAAAACGTTCAAATATCCTAATTTCCTCAGGAGGAGATAGGCCATTGTGCGATTTGAGAATTAACAATTGCATTTTAGTAAATAAGTTCACGAAGAACGCTCGTAAGCGAGACATCTGGTGTATCGAATAGCGAATACTTAATTACCAGACTACTAGTGTTCTTTGGGTAGGACCCCTGAAATAGGCCATTACTAACATAACTAGACAAAATTAAATAAAAGTTAAAAAGTGCGTCATTTCACTCCGCGTTTATTCCAATTAATACGCTGGATTCAGACATCGACGAATTAATAAATCTTTTCGGAAACTTACTAACAAATTTGGAAATGGCAAATCCACCACAACCCGAATTCGCTGGATATCCTCCAGGATTCCATACATCCCTCTTAAACGAAATACCAAAATTCGAAGGAAATCCTTCCGAATTATCAGAATATATAAGAGCTGTAGAAGACATCTTCTTACAGTTTTGGCAAAAAGAAAACCCAACAGCATATATTAACAAGCTTTTACTTTCTGCTGCAAGAAATCGACTTAAAGGTGCTGCTTTAGAAGTAGTGACCGGACAACAAATAGATTCATGGGATGCTCTTAAAGCGATCCTTGTAGAAAATTTCGGTGACCAGAGATCCGAGTTAAATTTAAAAATCGACATATCCCGGCTTAGACAACATGTTAGAGAATCCCCAATTGATTATTTTAATAGATGTAGATCACTACTAGCAATATTAAATTCTAAAATTTCCCTTGGCAATGAACATCAAGCAATAAAAAATTATAAATTGACCGAAGCTAAAAATTTAACACTTACAGCTTATACTAGCGGATTAAATGAACCATTAGGCTCATTCATCAGGAGCCGTGCCCCTCAAACTTTAGAAAGTGCTTTAAGTTATATTAAAGAAGAATTGGACATAAGATATTTTCAAAATTTAAATGCTAGAGCCCCACAACAACAATTAAAACAAAATCCAATCCAAACTCACAATAAACTACAGCCTAATTACCAAATACAACAAAGTCCCAATCATTATCAACAAAAACCCTATTTTCAACAAAATCAGCCCCAATTTAGAAATTATCAGCCACCCGTTTACAAATTAAATCCA
>JABXWE010034226.1:0-10995 GCA_014611495.1 Limonius californicus
CAATTTCTAACTAAAACTAAAGTTGGACATTAAAAAAACGAATCATACTTGAAATAAAAGAAGTTCGCTGCCCAATAAAGCATAATTTGTTGCTTAAGGAATGTATTTACAAATTTCAAACGAACCATTTAAAATATTTCGAATGTTGGTGCAAATTATAGGTTAGCCCTGAATTTAGAAACTTTGTCTCTACTTAACCGATTTTCTATTTCTTATACGAGATCCTCACGTTGGTCGTCGAATTTTAATCACGGTGTATACATAATTCATTTTCAGATTGATTTTGAACATGTAAGCTTATAGCAGCTTCTTAGGCACATCTTGGGAAACTATAGAACGATTGAGCTATACAAGCAGGCTGACCTGTTAATATTGAAGGAATAAGGAAGAAAAGGCCCAAAAGAAGATACTTCTTAGCCGCAAGTATTCATTCAAACGCAACAAATTCGATGGCAGTGCCCATGAATGCGAAAATTATTCAGCAAAGTACTAGCATAATTATTATACTTCTTGCATATTCCATTTTGTTACGCTACTTATTATTCCTATTATACGTATAATTCTGTATTATTACACACCATAGCTTTTTTCTTAAAACTTAACGCATATGGATTATACATCAGGTTTTTTCTATAAAATTAAATAGTGCTTGAGTTTAGGAAGCATGTCTAACCGCTTTGAGATTCTGCGTTTTATTTTATTTTTGCCATGTTCACATAGGCTGCGGGGGTTCGTAAGTGCTACCAATGCAAAACGTTTACTATATTATTAACGCTACTCCACGTCATCAATCAAATCAGATAGGGGGCAGCTATAAACATGTACTTTGTTAATGACATGCGCTACCTTGCCTTTCATTCCCTATGCGGATAGTGCGTCCAGCAGCACTTACAGAATAGTTCTCTCTCTTCTTCTTCTTCTTCTTTTTTAACAGCCCCTAACATTGTTCTCATTTCGTAGACTATTGTCTAATGACTTTTGTCATTACATTTGTGGGAATTTTAGTATTCTTTAGGATATAGCTTAGTTTTCCGGTGGCTGCTCGCATCATTCAAATTTGTCTTCCTATTTCTGCAGTCTAATTTTCTCTGCCAAATATTATAGTGTGTCCTAAATAGATATATTCATCCACCTTCTTAAGAACGTCGTCACCAACCCTGAATGTATCGTCCGAAGTCATGATTTTGATTTTCGCGATATTCATTGTAAGGCCTCTTTCTTCTGATGTTGCCTTCAGGTCGGTTGGAATTCTTCCTTGTCGTTGCTGATGAGAACAATATAGTTCGCGATTCGGAGATGACTAAAATACCGGCCAACGATGTTACTGCCTTTTGTTTCCTAGTTTAGAGTTTGCGGTAAAAATCTTGGACGGTCATGGTAACATCTGTCTTCTCTTCTTCCAGATTGCCGTGTGTCTTCCTCCATGAATTCCTCAGAATTTATTTTGACTGTTGCTCGTATCATTTTGTGGTCACTCCCCACTTTACGCTTGTCTAGAACCCCGACATTTGTGACAATATACTTTCTATTTTATTACAGAATAGTAAGCGGAAAAATGATAACGATTAGTTGTATTCCAGCTATTATTTAACTTGTTATTTAAATTTACAGGACGCTTAATTTAGAGTTCGTGAACTTAATTAATAGTCCATATTTTTCTTGTGAGGGTATTTTTATTCATTAGTAGTGTGGGAAAGTACTAAATTAACTTGTTTTCTTACATAATTTTATCCAGCATATGAATATGAGTGAATTCCCTTCTATTTAACTTTCAGTCTTTAGATTCATTTGCATTGCAAACAATATAATTATTTAATTCCTATAGCACAGCAATAGTCTTCATGACTATAAGATGCTTCAATAACTCTCTCAAGATATGCTTAAAAATATTTAAATTATCTCAAAATATACGTTTGTGAAGTTGCTTTATCCTGAAAAACATAAACTCTTTACGTAGCAAAGAATAAATGATTTTTACCCAGTGATAGAGGGCAGTTCACAAAGTCCATGATAAATGTAATAGATTGCGTCTCAATCGCAATTTTCATACAACATTTGGAAAATACTATCTTTAAATAGTGTAACGGGTCCAAAATGGTGAAAAAGTGAATAGTTAGTGTTAATTACCAATTACACGAGGGTTCAACATTTTGAGATAAAAATAGCGTCAACAAACATCTGCCCGTAGCCTAGAATCGGGAATGTTCCAGAACATGCGTCACTTTCCAAACAAGAGTGGGGTGCGCGCATGTCGGAAACCGAAAATTGACCGATATAAAACCGCCAGCGCGGCCATTTGAAAATCACTTTATTTCCTGGCTTTTGATTTAATCCAAAGTCAGAAATATTCCTCGACCTGCTTCTAAGAGTATTCTTAAAAGATCCTAGTGTTGAATATCCGATCCTGAAATTAACCAGTGATGTAAAATGGGTTTACTAATTCCGTATACTTACCCAAAAGTGAAATAATAATTTTTCCGTGTTTTCGCCGTTGTATTAACAAATTTAATAATTTTTCGTTTCCAGTTACAGATTCCGAAGCTGAGTGATCCAGTGAGCTTCACCAGTAGATAGCCGTCGTGGTAGTTTGTCAATTAATACAGCCGTTCGAAGTCGTTTGATTTCCAGCACATTTTGACAGTAAAGTTGTTAAATATAAATATTTAACCTGCTTTGCTCATTCATTTGAGTGCCCCGTAGTCTGTTTTCCCTGTGACAGACATTTTTATCGTTGGTGTGCCGGTGTTTGAATCGGTTATCATCGCTAGAAGTTTCTGTTTAAAAGTTATTATTGCTTATAGAGTCGGTGTCTGATTCGATGACGTACATAAGCCTTAATAATTCCTGCTGTTACTAGTTGAACAACCTGTACAAAATTTGTCGTAATTCGTGGAGAAATTTCACGAGTCGTCAAATTTTTGTAAATCCCGTTAGGATATTTGAATTGATTTGGAGGATTTTTCAAACAGTTCAAAGCTTTCTACGAATTCAGCCGCGGAGTGAAATTAGCCACAATCTCGTTAGTGTGAGCTGGAGGATTTCAGTCAACTAATTAGACTGCATTTTCCGTGTGCCCGGTATTTTCACCGACAAATTCAGAATCCTGTCCTGGTCAGATTGTCCCAGCAAAGCTAGGTTAAATTATATATAACACAACTGCACTTTTGCAGTGCACAGGTGTACTCCCGCACAAGAATTTGTCACTGGGGTCTTCTTTGTACACCGATTTCATTCTGCTTAAATTAAGCAAATTTTCGCACATTGTACGTGTCGATTGTAAGCTGGAAAATTTCCACAGCCCTTTACCTAGTTCCGCATCACAAACTCCGATTATACAATTGCAAGGAAGGTTAATTCTTGCGAACAACAAGCGTAACTAATTCATTTGTTTATGCTCACAATTAGGTTCGACCGACCGAGCGGACATCTTGTAAAACGCAAAGACAGTACACATTCGCCAGATTTGGCCCAGAGCGATTATTTCCTATTCCGGAATATGGAGAAATGGCTTGGCGGAAAAAGATTTGGCTCAAACTATGAGGTGATTGCTGCAACAAACGCATATTTTGAAGAGTTGCCGAAGTCCTATTTTTTGGAAGGGATCGGGAAATTGGAAACACGTTGGGCTAAATGTATTAAGCTGAAAGGTGACTATGTTGAAAAATAAAATTAGTTTTGGTCAAAAAACAATTGCCTTCTTTCATTTATCATGGACCTAATGAACTGCCCTCTTATTATATCATCTACTATCAGTCGTAATACTTTCTAGAAGATTATTTATTTTTTCTGATCAATTTTATCAGTAGCTGAATCAGTTTACAATCCACAAGGAATTTTACTTTGATTGCTCGTGTAGTTTACCATGAAGTTCGAACGTGCTCCTACCAATCGGGACACTATACGGTTGATTCATTTGATTACATTTTTGTAATCTGCGAATAAAATTTTCAATTCGTAAATACGTCAGGGACCGTCAGAAAGTACTGACTATCTTATTTACTGAACAGTGCTTTAACTAGGCACTGACAACAGGGGCACAGGAACGGGGCCTAGATAGAAGGGGGCCCCAAAAAAGTCTGTCATAAAAAAATTGTCAATATTTTCAGAAAATTCCGAACAAATAAAACCTTACAACAAAATATATCTATAGAACTGCTAGAAAATTAATCAATGGACTACGTTGCACTATACAAGGAAGCGGAAAAATTAGCTTCAGCAATGAATATTAATGTAGGATTTTCTAAATAACGTAATACGCGAGTTAAAGAAGGAAATAGTATGAATCCTGAAGATTTGTTTAGACTGCAAATGTACTGCGTTTTTGATGTTCTACTAGCTGAAACAGACCAATGAACTGAAAATTATATATGACGATTTTTCTTTCCTCTTTGGCTCGTCTTTAGAAGCAATGAGCTTTGCAGATTTACAGAAGGCGACAGCAGATCTGTCGATAAAATACGACAAAGATTTGGATGGTACGAACTCAGTTGTGAAATTTAATGTTTTAAATTTGAATTTTTTGGACTGATTGAAAATATTAAATCTGCAACTCCTCTCGATATATTACAGGCCATTTATGACTTTGAATTAGTCGAGTCACATCAAAATATCGTTGTTACGCTACGGGTATTTCTTACGCTTCCCGTTTCTACTGCTTCGTGTGAGAGGATTTTTAGCAAATTAAAACTAATTAAACTCATTTAAGATCAACCATCGCACAACAGAGACTATCCAGTCTGTCAATAACATCGATTGCATATAATATTGCCAAAGATATTAATTTTGATGAATTGATTGATGAATTCGCCGAGATTAAGACTAGAAATTGAAAGAAAAGTACCTGTTCAAATAATTGGAACCATAGAAGATATCTATATAGACGGTCAAGTGAAAAAAAATGCCCAGAGGGGCTCTCCGCACCAATAGCAGCAGAAAAAGGTATAAGACAAGGGGATTCTTTCAGCCCGATATTGTTTAATTTGATAATGGACGAAATTCTGAAATTCGTAAGGAGCATGGAGGGATACAAAACGGGGAGAAACAAAATAAACGCTGTAAGTTATGCAGATGACGTGATATTGGTTGCGGAAAACGAAAACTGTCTACAAAGAATGCTATTCAAATTTAACTCAGCCTGTGAGAAGTTTAACATGGAAATATCAACCGAGAAAACGAAAGCCATGACAATAGCCAAAGAACCGATAAGATGTAAACTAGTCAATAACAACAAGTCAATTGAACAAGTAATGAAATTCAGATATTTAGGAGTGAAGATGTTTAGTTATGGCGATCTAAACAAAGAAATGGATGAACAAATAAGTAAAGTGGAAAGAATAGCGGGATGTCTGAACCAAACTATATGGAGGAATAAATACCTAAGACAAGTCACCAAGGCAAGGATCTATAGAGGTGTGATAAGACCCATAATGACATAAGCTACAGAGACGGCAGCAGAAACAACAAAAACCAAACAAATGATGCAAGTGGCCGAAATGAAAGTACTGAGAAAAATAACTGGCAATACCAGGATGGAAAGGATAAGAAACACAAACATCCGCGAATCATTTCAAGTACCACACATAACAGAGTGGATGAATGAAAGAAAAAGAGAATGGAATGAGCACATATCCAGGTTGGACGAAACAAGATTAGTTAGAATAGCAAGAGAGAACCGACCACAAGGAAGAAGGAGCATAGGACGTCCCAACAAGAGATGGAGTGAGGGAATAACATGAATCAAACAAAGACACGATACAATCTGGTTGTAACAAGCTAATAGCTTAACAGAAAGAAGAAGAAGAAAAAGAAGAAATAGAAGAAGAAGAAGAAGACTAGAAGAGTTCAATTAATATAAATTTTAAAACTATATTAATAAAACTAGAGATTGCATCTGGCTTTTTGACCACATATTCGTTTCAGATGATTATAAAACAATATCCGCAAAAAAAATCAATTTCTGTCTGTTTTTATCTAACATTTAATTATACAATTAAATATGACAATTAAAATGTTTTGTGTGAGTGTTTTATCAAGACTCGGATAAATCATTAGGTTTTAGGGAAAACGGTAACCAATGTTTAGCGTTTAATTCGTAATATGTAGTGTTAGGGGGGCACAATTATAAATTCTTGCCCAGGACCCGAAAAAAGCTAGTTACGGCCCTGGTTACAGCAATCGTTATATGGCTTGCTATTTTAAAGAGTAAGTTTTGGAGATGTGTATGACCAATTACAGAATTTTTAGACAGTTGGACATACATGAAGACATGGTCGCTACCACGCTTTATTTGTGGTGAACAGTTTATCAAAGTTAATTCAATCAATGTAATGCAATGTTTTTTTTCGAACAGAATGTAACGTTCGAAATGCTCCTGCGCGCTATACCATTGCAACTTGGGAAGAAAATGGCATAACAATGGATCAGTTTTAAGAGGAAAATGAACTGGAAAATAAAATAATCAGTCCTTTTTGAAGGTACTTGTACAACTATATCAGGCCAACGCGAACAGCTTGATTGCTTCATCTGTCTTCATCTTCAAATGTACTCAAAGTATCCAGCAGTTTCGTAAGCACACAAGATTAAACAGGTCCTCCTGCCATAAATATTGAGAGATAAATCGTTTTCCATATTATTAGAAGTGAAAATAGCCACGGCACTGCTTATATTAATAACAGGCTCTATGGGACCAAAGAATTAGAAGGGTTTTATAATACAAAATAGTTTAACTTTCGATATTATTTATTATGTTTATGGAATTAAATGATTTTCAACAATTTGCTTTAATAATAATAATTTTTGATTTTGTTCAGTTATAAGTCCTCATCCAAAGCCGAATTAGGTTATAGTACAGTTGATAATTACTGTAATATTTTCTTCAAGTGACACCCACCCACAAATAAAATCTACAAAATGTTAATACATGAGATTTGTGCCATTTAGTTATGTAAGTTATTGCATAGAACTGCAAACTGTGCTATTTTGATTTGTGTATTTTCTCATAAACCTTCATTATGGCAAGAAGCTTAATAAATCGTAAGAAAACAACATTATCTACTGACACTGTTCTTTAAACAACTTTATGAGCCATGCTTCTCAGTTTAATTCGTGTTTTTAGTAATATCCGTGCGCTAAGGAGTTGTATACCTTGGAAACATGCGTAACTGCTAACTAATTATGCAAGTGTGTATCGTTTTTGAGTCTTCCACAAAAGTTATGAGAATGGTTTACCTTCCTCTAATACATCCGTGCAGTGTATAACCAAATATTTTTATTCGTGTTGCGAACGATAATTGTACGATACTTTCAAATATGAAGAATTTAGCATGCTCAGCTAGGCTAAATATTAATGTAATGTGGCAATTTTATATTAAAATAAAAGTATTTAGAATGTCATGTAAACTTATCTGTTTAATGAGTATACATTTTTGTATATAGATAAGACTGTCTACATTGTAATTATAAGAAAGTTGACAATTTTGGTGAAGAACATTACTCACTTCTTGAAAGCGCCATCAACGAAAGAGAAATTATTACACATATTGTTGTCTAAAAAGGTGAAGCTATACATGTAAATATACTCGGAAATTTTAATTAATCAATCTAAATCTAAAGCTATGGAGTACTTTGCATTGTGCTCAGATTTAATTTCCAAGAATGCACTACATAATATCAGTCATATTAACTTGACACTTAGAATGGTTAACATTTTAAGGTGATATTAAACTAGAAACAATATTATGATGATTGATATACAATGTGAAGTACTAAATCGGCTGAAACTGCGCAAAAATGCTGTTTACATAATTTTTTCCGTGAAAATTTAATCGATAAAGCAAATATCGTTGTTTAAATGACGATTCAGCATTACTAGAAAGTGGTGTAGATAAAATACTGGAATTTACAAGGCTTTTCAATTTAGACAAATGCACTATTCAACTGAATATTACGCCCTTTGAACTATTATTTCAACAAAGATGCGTAAGCATTAGGAACTTAAATTTAGTGAACATAGTGGCCATAATCATTCTGGGTTCTAATTCTGATTTCGAAATGATTATTTGGTATTTTAAACGAAATATTCTCATCGTAAATGGGTTTCCACAATTTCACATTAACTATTTAAAGTATAGGTTTATTAGATTTAAAATTTTTGCAGTTAACAATTTTCAGCGACAATACTTCAATATCTGCCTCAAAACACTTCATTAACATCATTTTAAGTAGTTACACCTGCACAGCGTCCAGATAACGCACTATCGTTATTAATTGCTGATTAACGCATGAAGTAATTTTGGAACTCATGTCTCAACAAAAGTAATTAATATTAAGTGGGGGAGCAATTCCACTGTATTAATAATCAAATACGTGATGTGACAGATCGATCAGAGGAATACGTTTGATAACTTAATGAGGGAACAATTTCTATAAAACCAGCAGCAAATGATTTAAGCCTATCAAATCTAAGTTAAAATTCAAACATGAGGGTGACGCGGGTGATTGTTATACTAGTGATATTAGGATTTTGTTACGGAAATCAATTCGATGAAGATGACATTAATTCACGCAACAGTTTTGTAAAGATAGTGGAACAGATTTTGGACAAAAAGGATAATGGAATATCCGCAGAGTGCAACGACCACTGGAACAAATATATCAACGCTTTAAAGAAGAAAAATAGAGTATGGGCCTTAAAAAGTAAGATTTATATTTCTTTCTTTTTTATATTCACTGGTTTCAAAGAAAATTTTGTTATTATTGTGTTTTGCTGTTTTAGAATTTGTAGCTAAATCTCAAATTCTGATTTCTATAACTTTATACCTTTCCCGATTCTCTGAAACTGATACGTATTCATATTTTAGTATCATATTGCATTATTTATTTTCTTAATTATTATATGGCGATACTGTTTTCATATATATCATCATCATCAGTGGCGCTATAATCCTTGGTGGGTCTTGGCCTGTATCCAAGTATCCTCCACCATTGGTCTCTGTCTAGAGCGACTGTCTTCCAGTTTCTTACGCCTAGAGTGTTCAGGTCTTCTTCCAGCATGTCGAGCCATCTAAGTTTGGGTGTTCCTGCACTTCTTTTTCCTTCTGATATTGTTAGTAGCGAGCACTTTGTGGGGTTTGTGTCTTCTCTTCTAATAACATGTCCAGCCCATCTACGCCCGCCTTTTTTGTGGTTTGGACGATGTCTGGTTCATTGTATACATATACATATATATATACATAAAAATTGTCATTGAGGCACCCAAACCGCATACTCATTGCTATTGTGGCACCCAAAAATACCAAGAGGCACCCGACTTTGGGTGCCACAGTGTTTCGTGTGTATAAATTCGTCCTACGCTTCAAAAAGGTCAGTAACCTCGTTTAACAAAAAATAGGTCGGGAGCCATATTGACACCCATTATTCTGGGATATACAGTTTAGTTCGTTGATTTTATCATAGAGGTCGCATTGTTATATACACGTATATAAAATTATGTAAATGTTGTAAATGTGGCACCTTGCCATGGGTTGTATTTCCGGCACCCATGATTTGGCAACACCGCTATAGTATATTACGCTCCAAGATCGGTAAGTCGCTTATAGCAGATCGAGAAACAGTTGGAAATACGAGACCCTTTGGGCTTCGATTTTCTAATTCTGAAATCTGTTGTAAACATTTAACGATCGAGCGTCATATAAAATTTTTTGCGTTTTTTATTTTTATTTAAAAATACAAAATGTATTATAAGTATTTTTTATACAGGGTGGGGCAATAGTGCGTGGGAGTTCGATAGCTCGTATACCGTAACAGATAAAAAAACTTTCTAATGCAGATGTAAACTGTGGGTCAATGCGCATAGGTACATAAAAATTATTTTCAAATATGCAGGTTGTTACAAAAAGTGTGGCACGCTTAAAGTAATTTTTTAAATGGAATGCCTTGAATATTTTTGCATATTTAACACTTGTCTTGGGATGTTTATTCATATCTAAAATATTAGCGCCATCTAATGTCTAGTGTAGACGTAATAAATTGTTTTCAAAAATTTAATTTTTACATTACTCCACTTAACATTTCACCACTGCCGCGGCCGCAGCTTTGAAGACGAAATTAAGTAAAGACCTTATTGGAGGAGGTTGTAGGGTGCTCTTATCTAAATATCGTAGAGCCACCATGTACAGGGTGTTCAAAATTAATTTTCACATTTTTGAGAACTTTAAAGTTATTTTTCTCAACTTTTGCAAGTGAAACACCCTGTATATTGTTAACGATGTTGTGTAGAATTAAATACAAACATTTTTTGTATGTACATCCTTATGGCTATTTGTAAGCACTTTTGATTTATTGAACAAATAGTACAAAATTCAACAATATTTATTAAAAATTAAGGTTTTTCAAATAAAACAAAACACCATGTTTATGTTGCCCATAAACACATTTTTTCATTGGGTGCATTTTTACGTTTGTGTCTAGATCTCGCGCAGCACATTAGTGAATTTATTTGGTTGCAAATTATTTTGGTTGTTTGTATTCGACAAAACAATAAAGCATCTGTTCGCTAGCAATCGTTTTGCACAAACGTATCAAATTTCATTTTTGACATTGATTTGACACTAATCAGCAAGTAGTTTATAACGTGTGGGTTATGGAACCGGGAAACAAGTAAAAATAGCTTAGTTTTTTATTGTTTTATTGTTTACAATGCGATTTATTAGATAACTAATATTTAGAATTTTTGTGAGCTGAAAATAATGACCTGAAAGAGATATACTCCAGTGAGCTTTAATCTAAATATTATTTATATGTTATAGAGTAAATAATTTTAAATTAAACATAATATTCCTTATCCTAAGCTGCATGCAGTTCTAAAAGTCTAAGTTTTTATTGATTATTCAGGGTGATTCACGACGAATAGTAAATATTTTAGGGGGTGTTGGTATGGACTATTGTGAGTAAAAACGTTCATATAAACATATGTCCAATTCTCAATAATTGCGGATG
>JABXWE010034227.1:0-21754 GCA_014611495.1 Limonius californicus
TGTTGAGCTACTTTGTTAATTTTGGAATAAACAGCGAGCTACCCACACGGAAGCCACGTAACGCAACGTAAATGAAATAATCCACAGTTAATTTATCATTATATGTATTTATTTTACTATTTAACTGGTAATACATAATACATAGGTACTAATAATAAACTAATAACAAAATAACTAATATTACTAGTACGTACTTGTTCATAGCTACATTCCTACCTATCAAACGAAGGTGTTTGAAAAATAAACACAAACTTTTATCCAGCCACAACGGCATGTCACGTATGATTTAAAAATAGTTAATAATAACAACAAAAAAGTAACGCACTATCATGAACATAAACATTGAAAAATAAAAAAGCACGTTCAATGAGAAGGCTGACACTCAGACTCATCGATAATTTTTTTAATGTTTGCAGTATAATTTGATGCAGCCATTCGAATACAATTATCCAAATGTTCATCTGTAAGTCGATTGCGATATTTGTTCTTAATAAACTTCATATTGGAAAAAGAAGATTCACACAAATAGGTTGAACTGAATAATGCTTTCACTTTCAAGGCAACACGGCATAGAACTGAATATTTGTCTTTACTTACAATAGGCCAGATACATTCAGTACTTGAGACTAACGATTTTAAGGCTAAATCATTTTGAAACTCAATGACTTCCATTTCTGTTGCAGCGATGTCTTCGCCAAAGTTCTGCATAACACAAGTTGCAAACTGTTGGATATCAATTTCCATAAAGGGTGAAACAACAAACTGCGCTACTAAAGCCATTTCATTGAAATCCTTAAAACGATTTTTGAAGTTATTCTTCAGGGTAGAAATTATTTCTGCATGATATTTGTTGTCATAGGGTTCTAATGGAGTTTGAGATATTTTTTCTGAAAGAATAGGAAAATGCTTGGCATCGCTGTTAATTAGGTTTTGTTCCCAAAACTCCAGCTTTTTGATAAATGCTTTTATATCAGAAATCATTTCCGCTAGTTCTTTGTCTCTCCCCTGAAGCTGCAAATTAAGTTCGTTTAATTTCTCTGTAATGTCCACGAGAAAACCAAAATCTCTAAGCCAGATTGAATTTTCTAGTTCCGGAGTCGGTTCATCGCGTTGTTTGAAAAATTGAACTATGCCAGATAGGACATCATTAAAACGTTTCAGCACCCGTCCTCTACTTAACCATCGGACTTCAGAGTGAAGGAGTAGGTCCCCGTATTGACAGTCAACTTCATCGGCCAAGGTTCTGAATAATCTTCTTTGTAACGCTTGAGCTCTAATCTTGTTCACAATTTTTACCACCAGTTTCATAACGTTGTTTAGTTTCAGGAAATTTCCACATAATGCTTGCTGATGGATAATGCAGTGGTAACAGAGAAATTGCGGAAAAGTTTCATCTTTACGACATAACGCCACCAGACCCTTATCACAACCCACCATAGCTGGAGCGCCATCGGTTGTCAAGCCTACCATTTTCGATATTGGAATTTTCTCGGAAGAAATAATATTTTTTAAATGAGAAAACAACTCCTGTCCAGTAGTGTGTCCTTTCAGTGGAATGAACTTCAAAAGATCTTCTTTAATCGTAAAATCACTAAAAACCATCCTGACGAACACGGCCATCTGGGCAGTGTCAACGACATCTGTTGATTCATCCAGTTGAAGTGAAAAATAAACACAGTTATCTAAGTCAGTTCTTAACTGTAAAAAAATATCATTGCTCATTACTTCTACACGTCTCATCACTGTATTAGCAGAAAGTTGCATAGATTTTATAGCTGAAACTATCTCGTCTTTATTTCTAAAGTTGGCAAATAACGAATCAGCAGCTTCTAAAAACGCCTGTTTTATCATTTCCCCGTCTTCATAAGGTTTCTTTTTTTGTGCAATTATCTGGGACACACGGTACGATGCTTCAGTTGCAGCCTTATTTTTGTCGACTGTTCTTAAAAATATTGATTGTTGTCCAATTAACTGTTTTTTTAACTGTTTCAGTTTCTCCTTTCTGGCGGCAGAATGTAGTGGGAATGATTTTTCAAAATTAGAATGTACAGTTTTATGATGTCTCTCAATATTTCCTTTTTTAGCAACGGAGACCGAAGTATTACATAACAAACACACATTTTTATCTTTAACTTCTGTAAAAAAGTATTGTTCTTCCCATTCCGAATGAAAGTGGTATGTCTTTACCTTCTTACAACTGCTTGCCATAATATTATTTTTGTTGTTCTCTACTAACCCAACCGCTGGACGTTGGTTACGCGTTCAGTTTTAAACTAAGCGCAATGTCGCCGCGCCGTGCGTATTTATCCCGTTCAAACCAATCCAGATCGTTCTCGAACACTAACGCGCTGGTCCGGCTGGTCGGTTCTAGCCGATTCTAGCTTGATGGCGTCAGCGGCAGATCGCTCACCGCAACGTTGCCGCTGTTTATGTTTAATATTATGACAATTAGATTTTTTTGTGGAATTTTCGGAAGCTTCTCTGATTTTTGCAGTTTGTATTTTTTAAATTAAAATCGTTGTGAGAGCTACCAGAATTGCCTCCGCGAGCTACCGGTAGCTCGCGATCGACAGGTTGGCGACCACTGCTCTATACAATATTGTCCAACCCATTTTTTAAATTCCAGTACCTACAATTATGTTTAAAGTGCTTACATTGCTCTTAGGCAAACAACAATAAAGATAAAAAAGCGTAAATATTTAAATTCCTTGTATTTATCCATCATTTACACATTGTATGATAATGTTTAGCATATGAAGCGTATGTTTAATAGCCTCCCCATAACCGTATAATATTCAACTTAAATATATCGCACTACATTTGCCATTTCCAGGTTAACTCGTTTTGTGGCATATAAATGGACCTCGAAACAAAACAGTTTCTGTCTACTAAAAACAGTTTACACAATGAAGTCAGTTTTAGCGGTACTTTTTGCTGTGGTTCTTGTGTCAGGTATGTAAGACTAATTTCCCAGATAAATGATGTAATATTATGTTACGTAACTTCATCTATGTTCCACTTCAAAAGCAAACTTGAAGAAATCAAAGCTTTTGTAAATTCCTCTAATTAATTTAAAAAGTATGGCTAACAAGAAGACTTCATGTGGTTAAAGTTAACAGAGCCTTTATCGAGTATGTTTTTCAGAGGTGTTAAGTTCTTGTAGACAGAACGAAGAGTTCAAGGAATGTGGCACAGCATGCCCAGTATCCTGTCAAAATCCAGCACCTCGTCCTTGTACGTTACAATGTGTGCAAGGCTGTTACTGTATAAGAGGATTCATTAGAGACGAGATTTCTGGAAGATGCGTTCGCCCATGGCAATGCCCTAGAACACCGTAAATGTTGATGACTGAAATGAACCGCATAAATATCTAATTCAAAATGTGCATGTAATACAATAGTTTAATAATACGCAAAAGTTAAATAAAAGTTAAATAAAATAAAAAGTATTTTAACCTTCAAAAATTAAAACGAATTACTAGAGCAGCCATTTCAGACTAGAATCAAGGTCAACTAACAAAAATTAAATATTTCAAATGTACGAATATACGCAATGTGAACAGGCTATTATAATAACAGTTTGTGGATGACCTTTTCGAAAGAAAACAATTATTATATTTCAGCTGGTTCGATTGCCAGATGTGAAACGTCGAGGGTTGGGTTCTTTAGCTGGTGGATAGAGTACTTAGAATTATTAATTTCGCCGGACGGGTTACTGTCATTATCACAACTGACGAAAACTGTTGCATTGGCAATAATTTGTTTACAAGCTTTGAAAATGATTCAACCGAAATATCCACAAAATTTAGTAAAATTAACTTGACATAGCGTTTTTATATTGGAAGAGGTAACTACGGCCACTCTCAGCTACCCCGTATTCAGAACCTTAATTGGCAGTATACTCCTATACATTAAAGTAAAGACATTTTCAAATACTATCTCGCGACGGGATGGACATAAAAATTAATATACTATATGTTCCGGCCCAAACACGAAATGTTGTCATTATCAATAACAGCCGGCCAACATTAGTACAGACCACAGTCTTTGATCCATATTCGAAATAGTAATACAACATTAATAACCGGAGTTTGGGCCGGCCAATGTAATTAATGGCTATTTTACTCTGCCAAATTCTTAATGCAAAGCAAATACATTCTAAAATAGAACACCGTACAGCAAATACATAAATGACATTCAAACCTATCCATAGGTACTAGAAGTTGAAAAACAAAGTAAAAATATCCAATCAAGTTTTACGTTAGTTGTTGCAGTAGTCTATCAATGTACGACACTTTCAATTACAAATTAGAGATTTAGCTCTACACTAGCATCAATTTGATACACATATTTGGGCGCAGTAACATTGAGTGCCCTCCTGTTAGACAGGGAAGATGAAACTTGACCCAATGAAATGTTTTCGTTTGGAACAAGACCACAGTTTTCTCCGACCATATGGTCACTTCTGCAATAAAGTTGCTTCAGAATTTCCTCATCAGTGCCAATTTTGTAAAAACCGCCCTGTGATTCGAAAACATATAACATGAACTCCAATTCCTACAGTGATTGGCGAAAATTTTCTGTTGGAATATTTTAGTATTTTAGGATCTGGTATTTTTAAATTTGCATGTACATTCTTTCGTTCGATTTTATCTGTTCCTGCTTATGTTTCATAATTTTGGTACTCTCACTATCAGCATTGTTGGTATCTTCGAATATATTTTCACTATCGGTAAGGTTATTGGTTTCATCTGTGTTCAGAGTTAGTAGCGTCAATGGTATCGCCACAAAAATCATCTATTTTATCTATTATTGCTCTCCCTAGTGTGTATCAGTGATTTGAAAATTAGTACGTAAGTCATCTTCAGTTTTTTTAAATCATCTTCAGTTTCAAGAGAACCAATCACGTCTTTTGGAAAGGACGAATCACTCAGTACAACTTTTACTGTGGAGCCAAGCAAGATTTCATATGGACTTTGCGCCTTCCATCGTGCTATATCCGATGTTTCCTTAACTGTTAAAACTCGTAAACTTTCTTCTCAGTGTCTGTTATCGAAATTGTTGGAACTTAACGCAACATATTTTTCACGTTATGATCTGCCGGTTCCAGCAAACCTTAACTCTGACTGTGTCGAAGTTTTCCGTGGACTATTGTCAACTCCGACCGCATATCAGTAAATTCGTTAACTACGTGATTTGAAAACTCCCGATCATCATCAGATTACATATGTTTGGAGTACCTGTTATAGTAAAAATATCAAGCAGAACTTATGCAACTGTTGCTGCTGTTTTCGTCTTTAATGACCAAAACACAAAGGCACCAAGTACAACTCCAGTTATTTCTAGAAAAGGCGTGTGTCACTACGCATAATGGCATTCCAAAAATCGAAACACAACTGGAAGCAAAATAATTTCGTGCTTAGGCAGCCTGATTTGGCCGTTTCGGGTAATGCTCAGCTAATTAAGACTGATGAAGATCAATTTCCAGCTTAGGCCGTAATATATACATATACAGAGGATGGTGGGGAGGAAACCACAATATTTGGGGAATAGGTTCCCGTGAAAAAGCTACTTTAAACATAGGCCCGATACAAATGGTTTAAGACCTTTCCTATTCAGCGCGCCCAGAATTTTCAATATGGTGATAACACTTTGAGGATGCAATATAGCACTAGGATAAACGATAATCATGGACTTTAGAGCTACATTTTGTTCGCTGGTCAGCTGTAAATCCGCTTGCTATGGAGGAAAGTAGTTTTCAAAGTCGATTTAGCATTAGCTTGTGGTATGGTATGATTAATAATGAATTATAGGCCCAGTTGTGCTAGATGGTCATCTGGCGAAGAAAGATATTTTAATTTTAGAAAATTTCCTGAGTGTTCTACGGGTCGGCGCCTTAGAAATCAGGACAATACTGTTTTTCATGTATTTTCATGTGTATAAACTGGACCTTTGTAGTTATTATGGTTTTGATTGTTATATCAGAATTTTTATGGTTATTTAAATATGACATGGCAGTTGACATTAATTAAGTAACCAGAGCAAGAATCCTCCAAGAACTAGAAGATGGATACTCTATACGATAATTGGCTGTTCAGTTTAACGTTGGAAAAAGTACTGTAAACAGAATAAAACAAAAGCGGAGACAACAAAACACATTAGGAAGAACTTCAGGAACTACTCGCAGAAGAGTATCTCCTGTGGAACAAGATGAAGTCCTTTGAGTAAGCAAGTACTGCGGTAGAAGAGATGAATTTACCCGGAAGTGTTCGAACTGAAGAAAAGCGTTTAAAAGCAAGTGAATTAAAAAAATTGGTTAGCAGCAAACAAACTGAACAAAATAAGCTGAGTTTAGCTGGACTCGGTTATATGAACATTTTGGAAAATATAATAGTACCGACAGTGCAGCAAGTTCTTCAAAAATTCAAGTTCCAACATGACAACTCTCCGATCGACACTTCAAATGTGGTCCGGAACAAGATTACAGATAATAATATCTTAAGATGGTCTTCTAGAAGTCCAGATTTAAATGTTATTGAAAATTTATTAGCTTTAATGTTTAAAATAATGAACAAACACTACTTCCATCCTAGAAATTATGATGAACTGCCTGATTCTATTTTTGAACATTCTTAATTTTGATCAGAATATTGTATCCACTTTTATAAATTTGATGCCGGAGCGTTTAGAGGCAGTAATTGCTAATGATGGAGCAATGACAGCATATTAAACGTTTCTGTTTTATATAAGAGCCTTCAATAAATAATTTATCAAATGTTGAGTCTTTTGGTTGATACTAAAATTAAAATTGCACTATTACAGAAAAGTAATAATAAATCAAATATTACAACACAATATATTAACTGTCACGATTTTTAAGGTGCCGACTGTACAATTAGGCAAAATAAGTACTTGAAGCATAAGCCCTGCCAATTTTAGTCATAATATGTGAAATCATCTAAATATTCGCTTCCTCAATTGTTGTATTGGTCGTTGGGGGTTCGCAGAATTAGCCATCAAGGTCACTAGACTTCAATCACCCAATTATTGTTTTTGCGGATGTTTACAACAACAACTAAGGTGGACACAAGAGAAGCACTGCTCGATCGAATGGCAATTGTGCAACACTGCTAAGAGAAAATCACCGGACTGCCAACGAGCTTTACACGTGCGTTCCACAAACGAGCTGATTTTTCGTAATTTAAATAATTCGCTTTTTTCTTTAAACGATGCTATACTTTGTAATAGAAAACATATAGTTTTTCTTCACAGATATTTTGCAACAGATTCACTTTGTTAAATATCTCTGTTAGGGAGGAAAATTGAATCTATGTTTATAAAAAAATTTTTGATTGTTTAAATCACCGGAACTTATTCGCCAAATATTAGCGTTCCTTTCCCAATCACCTTATATATGTTCGAATAAGTGATAAAGAGGGTTTTATTTGAACATCATTTAAAGAAAAAGATCATTGAAACAAAGGATGATATTGATAAAATAGGAATGGAATGTATTTTGAACTGCTTAGTTTTTCTCTTTATGGCTTAATATGTTGCCATCCAATTAACATCACTTCATAATTTTAGGGGGGTAGGAGGCGGCCGTGAGCTAGAGGTTAGCGTTAGACTTCTACGCTGAAGGTCCTGGGTTCAATTCCCAGTACCGGAATATCGGATTCTTAACGGCCGTTCTCCATCACAAGGCAATGGCAAACCAGCGAGATATTCTATCTAGTAAATCTTCTCTGGAGTAGAAGTGTGCTTCGGAGCCCACGTTAAGCTTTAGGTCCTCTATGTCTGTGGTACCCTAAACGCGCAGCACAGGCATAGGTGAGAACATCACTACGTCTCCTAAGAGATAAAGCACTCGAAGCAGATAGTTTTAATATAAATCAACGCTTAGTTGGAAAAAGGAACTCCAAGCTACATTTACTACAACATGCGATTTTAAGTTTTATCTATTATAGCACAGAGTGCATGGGAATTCCAGATAATGTGTGGAAAGTAGGGATGCGCAGATCCGTTTTTAATTTTTGAGAATTTTAACAGCAGGTGTGTTTGTAAGGTCACAAAGGTTGGTGCACTAATATCTGATTTATTTTACTTTATTGATTAAATTTATTTTTTTAGAATTTGCATCCCATCCCGTTGCCGTTCGAGTTTCTTTGGAAGGAATTGGTGGTTGATCAGTATTTGGTATTCTTTTATTGGTTATATTGTGGAAATGTACTAATTCAGCATGACCGTGGCTGATATCTACACGAGAAAGCGATAACATGTCGTACATTTTCCAAGGGAACATATGTTAAGGTCAGGCCAATCATTATCTTCTATTGTGCCTCAGTTTACTAAAATAGAATTTAAAATTTATGTTTCTGTTGCAATATATTTTGATTTGATGTGTTCACCTATATTTATAGTATCATATTAGTATGTGTTGATGATATTATGGCGCTGAAGGATTATTGAAACCTCAGTGACGGGTATTTGGAAAGCCCCAAAAGTTGTTGGACTAATATCTGATTATTACTTTATTAATTAAATTGTCATAGTGTATTTTTTGTTTATTAGGCAGTAGTTTTAGTTACTTAAATGTAGGTTCAACAAAGATATATTTCCCAAACTATTCGTGGCTCATTACAACATCTATTAAGAATAGCTTTAGTAGGGTGACGAAGTTCACCCGGCAGTGGAATTGTTTCTTGGAATGTCAAAAATAAACAGGGACAGTGGGATGTAAAATGCCGCGCAGGGCAGTTTACCAATGGCAGAGTTGTTAGTACATAGTCGTTAGATTTGCATATTTGAGATCATAACTGGCTAATAGCGTTTGTGAGAACCTACTAACTGATTGCGATGCGAGTATCATCTAACCTGAGGCAAGGTGCGATGTTAGTGTCACCATTTATGTGTTTATTGCGCTGGCGAGGTTATAATTTACGTCCCATGCGGTGTTATATGTGTTTACCCGAATTGTTGCGTATTATCTACTTGTTACTATATGTGGTTGACAAGCGTTGGGCCCTATTATCGTTATTATACAAGACTGGTGGGTGTATCTATGTCAGTAGTAGTTAGAAACAGTAGCATGGTGAATATAACTAGCCATATTAGTAGATAATGTGTGTGGCATGTTTAATCAGTATTTATCTAGCAATCATTCGGAGGTAGTTAGCTGGCAGAGGTGGTCTCGTAAAAGCGCCGAAGTTGAATTATTATTATTATCATGAATGTTGCATCAATGCCAGGACGGCATCGGCTGACTCTTACGCGGTGATTGGCCAACTAAGTTTTAACTCTCCACATCGCATGTGGGGGCTGAGGGGAATGTTTCCCCGCGACTATGTGAATAACAGGATATCTGGCTGCACATAATCCAACTGGTGAACCAGAAGATATGCATAGTTGTAGTAATTCCCGATGATTACGAATGGCTGCGGCCGGCAGACGAGCTTCCGTATCCTGTTCAAATCCCAATCTAGGCTAGGGCTAGGGGGCTGGAGGACCACTGGTGAGTACAACCGCCCAATATTTATTGACAGATCAGTACGACTGTGTTTTATTATCTGTTGCATGTCGCCGCCAGTAAGTTCTGATCGCATTCGCTGTTTGTTTACCCAGGAATTCCATAAATTAAATGAAGAAGCGCTTCAAACTTATTTAAATTTAAGATTCAGTAGTTTTTATACGCCTCCCGTAAAGTTGACCCTAAGATTTCAGAATTTACATATCATGCATTTGCCGTTCGAGCATCATCTTGTTGGTATTCCTTTAATCATTATATTGTGAACTTTGTTTATTCTGCATGACCGTGGCTGATATCTACACCAGAGAGCGATAACCACTTCGTGCATTTTCCAAGAGAACACATACTGAGGTCAGACCATTCCTTTACCTTCTGTAGTGCCTCAGTTATCATATGACAAATTAAACATGATATTGCATTAGTTAAATAGAACTCCTATGGTTAATCCATGTACCAAATTAGGCCAAAATTTCTATTTGTTCGTATAGTAAACTGGTTAATTGTTTACAGTATTCAATTAACTTTATGTTAAATGCAAATTTTGAATTTTACAATATATTTTGGTACCTATTTATTTGAGTTCACTAATATGTACTGCATTCTATTATTATATGTTGATGTTACGATTATGGCTTCCAATAATTATAAATACCATTACAGCCTACTTCGTCGCAAACAGCAAATTTGGGGTGATTATTACAACCTACCATATGTATGAAGAGGCTCTGTTTATGCAAGGTTGCATATTGGGTTGCAGACTTTGGAATGATATAACGGAAGATTATTATTTTAAAGGCTGCATTTAGTTTATGGACTCTTCTGTGATTTAAATAAATTTTAAAATTGGTTTCCATTTTAGAATAATATATTACTGTTATTTATGATTATGTCGTAGAAACCTTAACAGAGAGGCATGGGCACAAATCGTTTCACTTGAGCATTTGATAAATAAATTTACAAGCATTGCGTTGTAAATAAGAAAATGTTCTATTTAGAGTTTGCATGCAACTTGTTGATGTTGATGTTCAACAAATTCAACGAATTCACATCATCAGATCTCCACACCTCAACTAGCATATTTAATTAATGTAAAAGTTATACAGAGTTCTTACGTGTATTTTAATTTTGTTAACGCAAAATGGTGTTAAAACTGAAAACATTTATAATTAAAGTTGAGAAGCATATTAGCCTGATTTTCTCATTAAACATGCTTAGCTTATTTGTAGGTAAATATGCACTTACATTAATCAGAAACTGTTATTTACGAACTGGGGCATATATTAGTGCACATTTCAGGTTTCAAGTATGTGAAGATGCTTCTGCGGTGCTTTTATGTGGAAAACTTTAAAGGTAAATGTTCTAAATGTTTTTCATTCAAGCCACAATGAAGGTATTACTTATTATTTATTACCTATTGTAATTTACATTGCAAAATGGAGATAAATATTAATGTATCTTTTCTTTTTACTTTAACGTTTCTGTTCGATATCAATGTAAAGACATAATCATTTACTAAAATACGATTTAGTCTTGTAATCTTTAAGCATTTTATCTTTAACATAAATATATCGGAATTTAATTATTTTTGTACGGATTTACTTTGTGCAGTTTTGTTAATGAAAAATACTTATTGTAAATACAAACAAACTGTTCCTGCATATTATCGAATGTTGGTGAAGATTTCGTGCATATATCGCTAATTTATTGTTTTTTACTATAAGAACTATAAGATCTCCATATCATTTATCTAGAAGGTGTGCATAATGTCGTAGCCACTTTAATTGTTTATTTTCAGTAATTGTCAACATGACAAAGCAGGCAGTACATGTTTCCGTCGCGCAACGCATAATAGTTAAATTTCTTGTGCATGAGGGTGCCAAACCAAGTGATATTTTGGAAAGATTTCAAGCACAATATGGGGAATCCACCTTGTCGAAAACCCAGGTGTTTCAGTAGTGCAAGACACCGTACAACGGTCGAAAATTTGCCGAGACGCGAGACGTCCGAAGACTTCGACAACACAAACCAACATTCACCTGATAAGCGACCTTATTCTTGCCAATAGGGGAATTTCTGTCCGTGAAATGTCACAAACATTATAAATTAGTGTTGGTAGCGTCGAGGAAATCATCCATAAACATCTGCATTACCGAAAAGTTTGCGCAAGATGGGTACCCAGATTGCTGACTATGGAACAAAAACAGCGTCGCTTTGAAGTCTCTACTGAGCTTCTCAGGCGATACCAAGGTGAAGGTGACGCATTTTAAATTCCTTACTCACCTGCGACGAAACCTGGTTTCACCATTTTACGCCAGAATTCAAAAGATCAAGTCTAGAGTGGCGCCACTCAAACTCCCCAAAACCGAAAAAAGCGAAGGTTGTGCCTTCAGCCGGTAAAGTAATGGCCACCGTCTTTTGGGATAGTGAGGGTGTTCTTTTGACCGATTTTTTGAGAGCACGACGTACCATTAATGCCCGTTATTATTCTGACTTGCTCACTCAAAAAGTTAAGCCTGCATTTCGTTCAAAAAGGAGAAACCGTTCAATCAAGAGTGTCATTCTCCTGCACGATAAGGCCCGACCTCATACTGCCCAATTTACTACAGATGTCCTCGAAAACATTAATTGGGAGATTCTTCCACATCCACCTTATATTCCGGATTTATCACCATGCGATTTCCATCTCTTTGGACCGCTGAAAGAGGCATTGGGTGGCTCAAAATTTCAAGATGATGATGTTGCCGAGGTTGTGGATGAGTGGCTTCGCGCCCAAGTGCATAGTCTTAGAGGGTGAATACCTACGTGAAGAAAAAGTGTAAAAATTTTATACTTATTGCACTTAAATAAAAAGTTACAGCCAATTTCCTTGTCACATTTAAGCCCTCCTCGTAACTGGATTGGTGGTTTAGGATCAATCCTTAAACGTATTTAGGGGATGCTAACTTGTGAATATCTTCAGAAAATGTATATGTAAAACCAAAATATTCCTATACTTTGATACCTATAGCTTAAATAACACCCGAACAGAAAATTGCTTTATATTTTAAAGTGTGGTGAATAATTACAAGATTTTTGTATTTCGTTTTCTAAAGCCAATTTAATGAAAGGAAATCATTCTTACTCAAATGTCTTTATGAACTTGTTAGTTATATTGAAAATATTCTACACAAGTCAACATTATTTCATTTTCTCCATTTAGTAGGATCATGAAATCAGTTTAGATAGTATTGTTATTGAACTTTAAGAATGTACAAACTGACCCTCTTTAGCCTGTTTTCGCCATTAGATTTGTATAGCAGATAAACTACGACAAGGTCGAAGCGTTCCAAATTTATGCCGAACAGACGAGAAGGAGCCCCTAGTCATATATTTCTATGAGCATTTTTTTTCTATTTCAGTTTATTGCACAAATTTTGAAAAACTATGTATTTGTTCATTACCAAAAGTAATATTAAGTTAGCTAGTTGGGTTTACTTACTACAAATGCTTCGACGCAATCCTTGATACTAATTTGTATAATGGGTTGCCAACTCCTAGCACCAATACGTATGTGAATAAAAAAAGCTTTTATAGTTAATTAAATCCGTTTTACACCCTTTCAAAGAAGACAATGAACACCTAATTATATAGCATCCTTAAAGCAAGACACGACTAAAGCTAATTATTAGGAGTAATTTTAATTCCATTCATTTCGTGGCTACTGTTAACGCAAAGTAATTTCTCCACTTTAATTTTTGCTAATAAAAAGCCCCAGTAATTACTCAAATTACTGTTGATAGTTATATACGCTGTATATGAGCATTATATGCCAGTGGACAAATACATGAAGCCCCTCGAGGAATTACAGATCATTCTTGTAATTGAATGAGTCCAGTATGGATTTAGGATATGAACCCGTTAATCACACTATTCTGCAGACATTTTCTGAGATTGGATTATTTGCAATTTCCTTGATGTTCAGCCTTGATATTTAATTTTCAGGGTGTAGTTTGGTTAAGTCAATTGGTTCAAACACGATTTGATAATTAGAAAGTTATTGTGCTACAGGGCGCCTAAGGCTTCGATTATTACTTACAGCTAAAATAACTATCATTATAATGATTGTATTTGTCCACGTTGTAGAATTGCAGTGTGTACGCATTTGAAGAAAACATAATACAGCCTAGCGAAAAACAAATATACAGTGTGTTCATTTTATCTTGTAACAATTAGGTAGTCAACACCTTCTCAATGTGCAATATATTTTTACATTAATTTGACAGGCAAATGCAACTACTGTTTTGCCAAAACTTAACAAACTTCTGTAGAAAGTTAGTGATTTGTATCGATGCTTGCGGTAATAGCAATCCATTTCAATGTATTCTAATAGTCAGAGAACTTGGGACAATATGGACAGTTTTTCAAGCTAAAGGTGAGACAGCAATGCGAACAAGTAACTGGTAATCCCCATAGAAACTAACGAACAGTTGCAAGAACTGTAGGCTTTAGCCAAAGCTCAGTATTTAACATTTTAAAATCAAACCGGGTTCATTTATACCACGTCACACTAGTGCAACACCTTACTAAAGATGATTACTCATGTCAAGTAAATTTCTGCGAATTTTAAGAAACGAAGTTACTAATGATCCACTGTTTTTAAGAAATATTTTATTTTCTGACGAAGCGACGTTTAGTAACAATAGGCGTGTAAATAGACACAATTGCCATTTCTATTCACAAGATAACGAACACTGGATTCTATAAGCACACTTTCAAGGAATTTATAAATGTAAATATGTGTGGTGGTATCGTTGACCACTTTATCGTTGGTCCCCACTCCTTTGGGGGTAGTTTAAATGGGAAAATTTATATTTACATTATAACAAATAAATATTGTAAATATACCTAGTGCAAAACTGCATCTTATATATTAGTAAATAGTTTTATTGTAGTTTCTTAATATGTTCCACTTAACTACCTTAATTATTTAAACAACGTAAAGTTTACTAAGATACATATGGAATACAAACAGCTGTAATGTGTGTAGCCTACCTACCTGTACAAGTTAAATTATCGCTCTCTATATGTAATTATGGATTAGAAATTAAAATTAGTCGATAGACAAGCTTTTCAGAATTAATACTTTTCCTTAATGTATTCTTGAATTTCTGTAGATGGTCCGTAGCTTATTATATTTTTATCTTCTAGAATCAAAACCACGATTTCAATATTCACGAAATGTGCAGAATAGATAACAGTTTTTCAACTACTCTTGGAATGCTAGTGTTCCCTCTATTTGGCATAGCGGTGGAACTTGCATCCATTTTCGGCAGGGCGCGGTAGAATTAATATTTAATAAAATTTCCATTTAAAAATATTTGCGGCCTTATTTAAAAGCTGTGGGGTCGCAAATGGGACGTTTATTAAATTAATACACATTTAACATCTGCATTTCCGTGCTGTATTTGTTAAAGGAACGTTGTTACAATGTAGCCAATTACTCGCAATAAAATGTTGGCAGGGGTAAGCGATAGGTAGCTACCTACACGCTTAACTTAAACTTTTTACAGCAGTGCCAATTCCAGTACTCTACTAAGAGACAAAAACATGTGCTTCAATTAACAGTAAGAGTTTTAAACATTTGGAGCTTTTAGCTTTAGATAGAAAATATCTTCAGACTCCTTTCCATTTCCGGTATTGTTAGATTCTCACAGGTATAGACATACCTAAGTGCGGTTAAAATAGTAGCGGAACGGTTATATACAACCACGTCATAGACTAAAAAACAAAATTAGTACCAAATCTGCAATTAATTTTCAATAAATAAGAGTTAAAATCGACTCTGTACACCTGGCCTTGGGTCATTTTTAAGTTATAATCGATAAAATAAAAAATTTCTAATATACGTAAGTGTATACTCGGAGTTGCATTTCGTATATACATAATAAACGGTTTTGTAGGCCTTTCAAATTATTGATGTTAGGTTTTATGGTTGCATTAATTTTAAAAGTTTCATTTTGCTTACTTTAATAGAAAAGTCAATAAGAAATGATGTACTTTTTCTGGTATTAATGCAGTCCATCATTTATTTAATATTTGTTGGACATTGGAAATGAGATCGCAGCAACTCTTTTCTGTTAATTAATATATAATCAAGCACAAAGTATCTACACTATTTCGCTTTATATTGAAAACTAAAAATACAATAAAGTATTTAGATATCGAAAAGTTCAACGTCATCGCACCTTCACTAACATTTTACTAACCTATGTACATGGTCGGCCAGAAATGTCTTCGTACTTGAGCAGTCGTAACATGTACGTGCACTAGCGTTTACAATTATTTTACATATAAGCTAACAAACATCTATATTCTCATCTGTATAAACAAAATAGAAAAGCTGTACTCAAAGCATTTCAGTTTGTATATTTTCAAAGATTTCCGAACAAGACAATTACAAATTTCACATTGTTACAAATGACAGACCGAGAAATCTATTTTCTTTATTATTTCAGAATTTGGAATACGCACACAGTTAGAGCATACGTCAAACGAACAAATAAATTTCTTATCTTTGACGCAGTTTTTGTTTCTGCTGCTGCATACGTTACTACAGCTCCAGTGCAAACTTTTTTTTTGCTGCAAATCCATTATACAATTAGAAGTATGACGCAAATGCAGGTATAATGTCGTGAAAAGTGCTCAGTCTACTTCGAACGGTCAACGTGAAGTGTAGGTAATTTGCGTACATCAACGTATCCAACAAATAGCATGGGATTGTGTCGATTTCATTACATTTCTCCTTACTTGTAAAAGGTAAGCAAATTTTACAAAATATATCAACTTAAACTAACAATTGGCCAGTAACTTGGAAAGACTCAAAACTTTCCCAAACGCATAGGTTGTGAGGTTAGTTTGTAGTAGGTGATTGTAAATGTAGGAGAATTGATCTTTAACCCTACGTTAGGCGCGTTGATTTTAGCAACGCGGTTAGGCGCATGGGCTACCATTGTAGCCCATTTAGTTTTACTTATTTTTTGTGATATTTTTGAATAGTTATTAGTCTGTAAATTAAATATGATGTCTTTGACATCATAGCAGTAGATCAAACAACAAACTTTTGCAAAAAAAACCATTTTCGTTGAAAAAAGTTATATTTAATATTTCATTGCGGAAAACCTGTACGATATAACAAGATATAACAAATGATTCGACAAATATTTTTATTTATTTTTTTTACAAATATTTAATAATTTTCTGTAAGCAAACATAACAATCTTTCTTATTATAGAACGGAAACAGAAAATATTTTGAGAATGAGAATCATGTTTATCTTCATTTACTACGTCTTCCTCGTCGTTATCACTTTCATCTTCAGCCACATTTTTGTCATCATTTTCTGCATTTTCCAATTCATTAAACCACTGATACCACACATATTGATCATGTGATTCCTTAATTCGTCATCTATTTTGTTGAAACGTTGCACCAAAATTTATAAAAATTATTCGCGATCTAGTAAATAAATAAAAAATAAACTTACAGTATAGTTTACGGGAGTTAGATTCAATAATAAGGGGAAACTTTTCTTTCTCAGACAAATTCTTATAAAAATTTAAATTAAATTTACATAAAAATCATCCAGGAAGCAATGCAGAACTACAAATGAACTAAATTTTACAAACGTCCGCGGTTAGGCGCACGGGCTACAATTGTAGCCCAGACACAATTAATCACTAATAACTTTAAAACGCACGTCAGGTTGCAGGTGACAACAGAGCAGTACTGATTATTAATGTGTTTTTCAAGGCGACACATGCACAAAAAAATTTCTTTGCAAGTTACAGCAAATCAAAGAGACGTGGGCTACCATTGTAGCCCACGCGCCTACTGAAGGGTTAAAATACCAAATCGTTAAAAATATATATATTTGTAGCGTTTCTGCGGTTTGCATTGTTACTGCTGCACACACAGAGTATTGCTTTAAATTCGCCTCTACATCTCGGTCTGTAAATTAGAATAAATGTTTGTTTTATTTTCCGTAGTAGTGAAAATCAATACAGGCTGTTTGCGAAAATTTTTACATATGTTGACAATGCATTCAATTATTTTTCTTAGTTTTACATGTAAAAGCCTACAAAAAACACTGGTAATCATAACCCAATTTCAAATATAATTTGACTACATAATGCTTCATTTAGTGTCAAGTTTAATTTTTTCAAATTTAAATGTTATAAACCTGATTTATTAGAGTTTCCAACTCATGGTTGTTTAGAAAAATTAAGTTTTAACAAATTTAGCAAGATAATTCGGTTGTTGTGCACTTTTTAAAGCAGCTATCATCGATTAGCGTTTCGGTATCAATTGCTGGTGATTTTTCATGGTCAGTTTTACCAAAACATTATTATAGAATTTAAAACATATGTCTGCTCTAAAATGTTGATTTAAGAACACCAACATACCCTATTTTTATTTCTGCTTCCGAATTTATAAAAATATGTAGGGTTATAAGCAAATGTTAAAACATAGTGTGTACAACTAGTAGGCGGTGTTCAAGATCCCTGGGTAGGGTTTTCTTAATTTTGCAAAGCTGTCCTTCGTACCAGACCTTATCAAAAGGTTGCGTTACACATACTTGATCCAAAACTTTTTCACGAAAACCAGTGTAATTAAATTTAGTAAAAAAGTTTGTCTTTCTTGTCGCATTGGTTGTTCATCTACGTTTCTACAACAGTGTAGAGAATCCTTAATAAATCCACTAAAATAGATTATTCGATAATATTGGAAAAAGCTTGAGTATTAAAAGAGATTATTAAAAAAATCTCAGATTTCAGAAATCCTAGACTCAATTGGAACATAATATAATATTATCTGTTTGTTATTGACCTATTTTTGCAGTGAAGGTTTATCTTCAGCGTCTAAACCAATGAAAATAGTGTCGCATACGACAGAGTGAAGATTTTTATTTATTGTAATAGTAAACAGCACTGGGCAAATGAAAGCCCACACTAGAGCAATGTAAACACGACATCGATTTTCTATAAATGCGTGGGCTCGTATGCGAAATGACAAACTAGCAGGCCGTGCCTTTTATGAAACATTATTTGCATTCAGTACGTTGCCATAAGTTTTAAGATCGGATTGTTCACATACTTGCTGAACATTCCACTAGACATATTATAGGAATTATGGTGACAGCAGATGGTGCTACTTCACATATGGCAGAAATCTTTCTATGAAAAGCATCTTAACTGAGGAATACGTAATGGTGTCGTGAAGTGTAATACATTAATCCGTTTGGTAGCTGCCAAAATTTAGACCACCAGCGACTGCTTGTTTATTTGAACTAGATTTTATATAGCAAATGAGCAAGAAATAAGATATACTCGTCAAAAGAAGTAGAAATGGTTAGTTTTGTATATTCAAGGACATAAATTCAAACTTTCAAGTCTTGTAATTTGAAGTAATATATACACTCACTCAATTATCTTATTCTTTTAAAAACCAAATATAAAGCAGACCTGCTTTAAGATGTTTTAGACATATACGTTCTAAATATGCATGTGTTTGTTCGTCCTTTTCTCCTTTTCGGAGCCCACCAGCCTTGCGGGTATTTTAAGCAGTTACATATTTTTTGCCTTTTTATAGAAATTTTTTACTTCTTGCTGTTTAGTGCTGCTAGATGTAAATCTCACTTTTAAGGTTGGGTAAGCGGCAAGGAAAAAGAAACTAGAGTTTAGTTTGAAATTCTTACATAAACTTCTAACATTTTCTGCTGATTTTGACTATTTAGGCTATACTGACGACCAGCTCAGTTGTTAAAAGGCAGCAGAACTAATTAGACAATAAATAATTTAAAAAATGCAAACAAGAAGAGTATTTTTGTCAACCCAAAGGTGTCAAGGTGTCGAATTATCCGGTCTAGGACATTCGGGCGCGGCCGTAAGGGCGCTGCCGTTAGGGCGCCGCCGTTAGGGCGCTATACATAAGGGTGCGAAGACACTAGGGCGCGGGCCGTTAGGGCGCAGAAACACTAGGGGGCGAGGACATTAAAGCGCGAGCCATTAGGGCGCGGGACACTAGGGTGCGAGACTCGGTGTTATAACTTTGTTACTCACCTGTATTTATAATATTTATAATAACCATAACCATTTGATTTACGTGTCGATAAATTCTTTTAATTGGACTAATTATACAATGTACAACCGTACAGGACAATACCTGATAAAGTTATAGTATTTTTATTTACATTTATAAAATATATTTAAAACAAATTACCATGTCATATCAAAAATCCAAATTTTTATCTTTTCACGAAACAAATTTTCTGATATGGATCTAGTTTTTAAGATATGAGGAAATCTGTTAAATAATGCTGCAGCAATATAGTGGGTATGCCTTTGGGTGATTGCTCTTATCATTCTTGGTACTATAACATTCAAATTAGGTTTTCTTCTAATAGAATGTCGGTATTCAATATAAAAAACTACAATATTGCTTAGATATGCTTAAAATGTTTTCAGACTGAAAAACTCTGCAGGAGAAGAAAATTTTGATTGTAGATAATTTAAAATAGGTAATTATTAACAGTTATTATGAACTCATCAAAGATAGTACATATAATTTTGTGCATTATTTATTACATAAAATCTGTAAATAATAGGAAAAGCAAGTGATAACCTAATAATAAAGTTATTTTAAGAACAAGAAGTGCAGAAAAGAACGGCTGCCCTTTTCTTATGATTTTACTAATGCTTGAGTTCCGAGTGCGACTTGCTTGAACACGGACGTACTTAATTGTGTATCATCAATCTCATAGTGACAATTTATAATAATAACTAGAAACATTAATCAATTATTTAGTTCACCACACGCTGGTATTAGTGAAACAACCGTGAGTGATAACGCCGCTATCGCCGCGATAGCGGCGTGGCCCAGCTGTGTTTATAAACTCTTTGATAAACCATTAAAATTTTTCAATTATTGTGATTCCAGTTTAATTTTACAACTATTCGGCTGTATAAATGAACGACAGTAATGACTTTCAACTGAAACCCTCTACCATAATCTATAAGGGGCTTCATGCATCCCCTAATTCAACACAAATGGACTGCGAAGACACGCCGAACACAGATTTAAACTCCAAAAAACGACCCTTATCATCTCCAGACGATGAAGACATAAATAAACGATATGCATTCAATAAAAACACGCTTATTACACAAAACAGATACTATGCTCTACGAACAACCCAAGGGAATCATTCCCAATCTGAGTCATCACAAAACGCGAACAATTCTGTCAAAACGAACGAGACAACAGCGAAGCCAAAAGTCCCACCAATATTTCTGCCCAATGGCACACACTATCAGAATATTATCAAGGATGTCAAAGGTATAGTCAAAGAAGATTTTTCTACATCACTTAAAGGCAACCAGTTAACAATAAATTTAAATAATGCCGAGGACTACAGAAACCTGACAAAATACTATGAAGAACATAAGGTAAATTATTACACGTACCACAACCCTGAAGACTCTAACATTTCAATAATAATACGCAATGTTCCTATATCACTTTCAGAAGTAGAAATCGAAACAGAACTTAAATTAAAATACCCCGTTATTAAAACAACTCGATTATTAAACGCCAAAAAAATGCCAATGCCACTTATAGCAGTTGAATTAAATAAATCGGAAAAGGCCAAAGATATATTTAACCTCACAAGATTACTATACTGCGTAGTAACAGTTGAACCCCGGCGTAGGAACTCCGATGCTCCTCAGTGTACAAACTGCCAGCGCCTAGGACATACAAAAAACTACTGTCATTTACCCCCACGCTGCGTTAAGTGCACCGAACACCATCACTACCGTGAATGCAAAAAACTCCTACAATCCTTGACTCTACCAATACAACAGACAGTCCTAACTGAACTGGATTCGGACCATTTACCTATTGTATGCACCTTAAGCTATTCTCCCCACTATTACCCTAAATTTCCCAGATTAATAGAAGGTCCAGTAGATTGGGACAAATTTAGAACTTCAATGAACAATTTGCTAACCTGTCCAACTAACCTAATTACCAAAGAACACATTGATAAAGCGGTAAAAACCTTTACGGAAACAACCACCGAAGCAATACACCAAGCGAATATCATTACCAGGCGGCATAGACCACAAAATCACGTAAACCCACCAGCTCATATATTAAATATGATTAGAGAGAAGCATGCTACTCGAAGATT